>CM035183.1:8449013-8456513 GCA_020233015.1 Callinectes sapidus | reverse complement strand
AGAGACACAGAGAAAAAGATAGACAGACAGACAGACAGACAGACAGACACAGAAATGCCATTCCCTCAGTGAGACAAGACAATACAGCATTATAAAGTTAAATTTAATTAGAATATGTGCTGATATAAGACAGTTAGTGTTTGTTGTTGTTATTAAAAGTGTTGTTGTTGTTATTATTGCTATAATTGTTGTTGTTGTTGTTGCTGTTGTTACCATTCTCATCATATAAAAAATAAATCTAACAGCGTCACCATCATTATATATCATTATCCTCATTATACTAGTAGAAGTATTATTATTATTATTAGTAGTAGTAGTAATATTATTATTATCATTAGTAGTAGTAGTAGTAGTAGTAGTAGTAGTAGTAGTAGTAGTAGTAGTAGTAGTAGTAGTAGTAGTAGTAGTAGAGCAAGTAACTATATAAGTCCTTTTCCATACTACAATTTAAAAAAATCACGTATGTGTGTGTGTGTGTGTGTGTGTGTGTGTGTGTGTGTGTGTGTGTGTGTGTGTGTGTGTGTGTGTGTGTGTGTGTGTACGTTACCTAGCTCCCTCCCCGCCATGTGCATGTACTCATATTGCACACACACACACACACACACACACACACACACACACACACACACGCCCACCACAACACACTCCCTCTCTCTCTCGTCACCACCTTCACAACCCTCCCTGCTGACCAATGAGAGTCCACCTATCCATCACGTTCACCAATCACCTGTAGGGACACTCACAGCCCCTTCCCTACCTCTTGTTTACGCTTCCTACCCTTTCTTTCCTCGCTTTTTTTCACTTCCTTTTTTTTAAGACTGAGCGATAAAGGGTATTTTCTTCCTTTCCCAGTGAGTGAGTGAGTGAGTGAGTGAGTGTGTGTGTGTGTGTGTGTGTGTGTGTGTGTGTGTGTGTGTGTGTGTGTGTGTGTGTGTGTGTGTGTGTGTGTGTGTGTGTGTGTGTGTGTGTGTGTGTGTGTGTGTGTGTGTGTGTGTGTGTGTGTGTGTGTGGTAACATGGTTTATTTATATTATTCACTTTATTGCTCCTACTGCTACGTAATATTTACACAAACACACACACATCGTAATCTCTCTCTCTCTCTCTCTCTCTCTCTCTCTCTCTCTCTCTCTCTCTCTCTCTCTCTCTCTCTCTCTCTCTCTCTCCCCATCAAATAAACACCGGTGCTATTCTCCTCCACGGCTTCCCTTCATCACCTCCCGCCACAATACACTGAATAATGGAAGGACTGCGGTGTTGTCTGGCGCGGCACACACACACACACACACACACACACACACACACACACACACACACACATTTTTTTTGTGTGTGCAGAGGGACTCATTTTGATATTTGCTCTACTACTACTACTACTACTGCTACTACTACTATTGATTGCTACTGTTGCTGATGATAGGAATAACAGTCACAATGAGAGTTTGACACACGCACACACACACACACATACAAATACACACCTTTTCGCTGTGTCCTGCGGTGGGCGCGGCGGCGGCGGCGGAGGCAGCCTGGTGAGGGTTGGCGGGCGGGAAGGGTCCCGGGGGCGGCGGCGCGGGCGCGGCACCGTCGTCGCCGTGCAGCACCTCCATGAGGTAGGCGATGTAGGAGGTGGCGAGGCGCAGCGTCTTGATCTTGGACAGCTTGGTGTCGGCGGGCACGTTGGGGATGCACTCCCGCAGCTCAGCGAAGGCGTTGTTGATGCTCTGCGTGCGCCGCCGCTCCTTCTTGTTGGCCGAAGTCTTGCGGCGCACCATGCGACCACAGTCATCGTAGAGGGTGTCGCCGTCCCAGTAGTGCGTCGGGCAAGGCGGCAGCACAGAGCCCGCGTCACCGTAGGACACTAGCGGCGGAGGCGGCGGCGGGGCGCCCTGCCCGCAAAAATCGGGCGGCGTGTGATGGTGGTGGTGGTGGTGATAGTGGTGGTGCGGGTGGTGGTGGTGGTGGTGTGGTGGCCACTGTGGTGGTGGCGGGGGCGGCGGGGGCGGCGGTGCGGGGTAGGCGCAGTAGGGGTAGCCGGGCCAGCCGCCCTCGCACCCTGATGACATTGTCCAGACTCCCGCCGCCGCCACGCACCGCCACACCTGAGCCGCCGCCACCTGGCCCAGCCTCCAACACGTCACGCGGGGGCGGAGCCGGCCCTTGCGTCACCGAGGGGGTGTGGCTCCCGGGGCGGGGCGGGGCGCGGGGCGGGGCCAGCGCGGCGCGGCGGCCACCATGGTGTTTGGGGGACACACGCCGCCTCACCCTCACCTTAGGTCCCCGGGTGAGCCTCCCCGCGGCGGGTGGCAGGCTGGCAGGCTGTGAGCGGCCCGGCGGCAGCCTTCACACGCCGCGAGCCTCCGTGGGTGGCGCCTGACCCACGTGTGAAGGCCCCCCAGGCACGCCGCGACTGGCCCCGAGGGCATGTCACCCCGCGGGCACCATACACCTGTCCCTTCACCGCACACATGTTTCCTTAATGACGCGCCTCGTCCCTCACCAAACACCTGTCCCGCCGCACACCACCCCTCCCATACCCTCCCCTCACCTCACTCTACTGCACCCTCAAGCCTCACACCCGCACACCTCAAACCACACACACACACACACACACACACACACACACACACACACACACACACACACACACAACCCTTTAAAAACCACACAAGCACAGCACACCCACACCTCCCTCACCCCACCCACGCTATCGCCACTATCTACCATAATTAAGTTCAGGCTTTCCGTGAGTAACAGGCTTTATCGGCATATAAACAAACCCTCACCAACCTTCTCCGAGCCGCCACTTCCCACCCTCCCCCTCCCCTCGCCCTCTCCCTCTCCCCTCCCCCCTCTCCCTGTCCCTCTCCCCTCTCCCCCGTCACCCACCCTTAGCTTAATCGGTTTGTGTTTGTGTTGACTGATCCGCAGCACACACCGTCACCACTAAGACTATTTTCTTTTCTTTTTTTCTTTTTCTTTATTATATTTCCTTGATTCTATTATTTATTTGTTTTGTTATGATTTTATTGTTGTTTCGTCTTCTCATTCTTTTCGTCCTCCTTTGTTTTTCTTCCTTCATTTTTTTTTATTGTTTTCCTGTTTATGTTGTTTTGTATTTATTTTCTCCTGTGTTAGTATTTTATTATTTGTTATTCCACCACCTCCTCCTCCTCCTCCTCCTCCTCCTCCTCTTCCACCTCCTCCATATTTTTTCCTTCTCTTTATGTTCCTCTTCTTTATTTCCTTCATTCACTTTTATCTCTCATTCCTCGCGCCTTCCTCCTCCTCCTCCTCCTCCTCTTCCTGTTTCCCTTCTCCTCCTCCTCCTCCTCCTCCTCCTCCGCCTCTTCCTGTTTCCCTTCTCCGACATTCTTTCTTTCTTTTTTCTCTATAGTCAATGTCATTTATTCATCATTAGCATTTTATTGAGTGTATTTATTTTTTTTGCTCTCCCTTTCTTTGGAATTTCCTCCTCCTCCTCCTCCTCCTCCTCCTCCGCTTCTTCTCCCTCCTTATTTTCCTCATTCCTTTAATCTTTTACTTTCCTCCTCACCTCTTGTTCAACATCATTCTAGACACTTTTCCTTCCTCTTATCTTGTTTCCTCTTTCTTAATCTCTACGTTAATTCTCCCTCCTCTCTCCTCCTCCTCCTCCTCCTCCTCCTTTTTATGCCTTTATCTTTCCGCTTTCATTCCTCCCTCTCCATTTCCTCCATCTCCTCCTGCTGCTGCTTTTCTCCTCTCTCTTCTGTCTTCCCTCCTCCTTCTTCTCGCTTTGTTCTTTTCTTTCTTCTCTGTTTTTTCCTCCTTTTGTTTACTATTCGCTTTCTTATATTTTTCTTATTATTTTTCATGTCTTCTTGGTTTTATTCGTTCTCCTCCTCCTCCTTTTTCTGCTTCTTCTCATTATACTACACATAGGTAGTCTTACTCATCCTTATCATCTCTTTCCTCTCATTCGTCTCCTCTTACCCCGCATGAACACACTCACCACCGCCACCACCACCACCGCCACCACCACCACCACCACCACCATCACCGCCACCACCACCACCACCACCACCACCGCCGCCATCACCACCACCTTAAGAGAACAAGCTGATGCAAACCGAAAGAAACGTAAAACCGAGCCTGTGGTGTTTTATCTTTAATTCAAAACACCATTTCTCTCTCTCTCTCTCTCTCTCTCTCTCTCTCTCTCTCTCTCTCTCTCTCTCTCTCTCTCTCTCTCTCTCTCTGATAAACTCAAACCTGTAGGGATTTTGTCGTTAACTGAATGGTTGTTGTTTTATTTGCTTGAAGATGATGATGATAGTGATGGTGATGATGATGATGATGATGATGATGATGAACAACAACACCATTAACATCAACAACAACTTTCCAATTAACCTTTTCAACACGTCATTAAATGGAAAGCTAACACGAGGCAGTTCACCACTAACCAAACACTCATTCATCTCCCTTCCTTCCTTCCTTCAATCCTTCCTTCACTCCTAATGCCCCAAAAGTAAACATACAACACACAACTAACAACAACTTTCCACCCATTCAACATCCAATAAAACTAACTCAAGTGAACCTTATCATTAACCTTAACATTATCTTCACCCTTAACCCCTTCACTACTGGGACACAGTTTTACGAGTTTGGGGGTGGGGTTAGGTGATGTTATTGACACTGGAAGGGTCTATGGAGGTCAGAAGATTTAATGGATAGAGTCTGTACTATTTTAATCCCCACATGAGTTTCTAAGGCTGTATAAAATCGACAATTAATAAGCAGAATAAATAAATATGAAGGATTGAAGGAGTTAAGGCTCGTATTCTCAAACTTTTCTGTGCCCCACCTTCACTATTTCAAAAGAACATAAGAACATAATAAAATGAAGGGAAGCTGCAAGGGTGCTCGGAAAGAAAGTATCAGGAAAAAAAGTAACGGTTAGGTTAAGTTAGGTTAGGTTAGGTTAGGTTAGGTTAGGTGAGATTAGGTTAGGTTAGGTTAGGTTAGGTTAGGTTAGGTTACTTTGTTTCTGTTTCTTTTTTTCCGTTACTTTTTTACATGTTACTTTTTTTCCTGTTACTTTCTGTCCTACAATCAGCTGCAAGAGGCCGTTGGACCTATTCGTGACGGTCCCTATGTGAACACCTCTGCCTACTATCCCCATTCATAAACTTGTCCAACCTTCTTTTAAAAATCCCCCAACGGTTTTATTTATATGTACACGGAGTTTTAGGGAGTTTTTACGGTTCTAGAAGCAAAAAGACAAGATTTCTACAATATCAACAGGAGAAACACCCTTAAAAACCCAACTAATTCTCTCTGTAGCCTTGGAAAATAGTCGTGGTGAGAGAGCAAAGCGTTTCCGAATACGGATCTAAAACTCTTTCGCACCCTCACATACAAGACAAAACAAACAAATAAAGAAATAATGAACTTTACCTTATCAACATCTAATAGGGACGCCATAACTTCACTGGCGGGAGAATATTACCCGTTAAAAATTCCAAACCGGCAACAACAGCCATAATACTGATAGGGGTGACGTCACAGAGGCGCCGCTATCACTTGATTTACGATTGGTGGGTGACTAGGAAGACAAGTGACGTCATTAATGCGCAGCTGGAGAATGGCCGCTGTAAGGGAATCAAACACCAACACACACGCATTCAAACACATGTGAAGGGGACTCGATTCTCTTCCTGGTTCACGCTGTACAAAGGGAAATGTCTGACTGTAGAGCAAGGAGAGCTTTCTGTATTAATTAAACATTGTCTGGTATTATGTTCCTCGTGGATTTGTAAAGTTGTTAGGTTTTCGAGAGTGTTATTTCGAGTTAGTGTTTTTTCTTCTACTTAATGAATGGAATATCATCAGTAAGTGTTTGGGTTTGTATTGAAAGAGATTCTTAAGTATGTCATTTTTTTCTTAGAGGAATTTCTAGTCTTAAAATCCATCTTAATCTCCCGAAATTTGTCTTATACTTTAGCCAGCAGTTTCAAATTTACTGTTAATGAGATAATGGCAAACGATATACAGTATTCCATGACTAAAAATCCACCTTAACCTCCTGAAATTGATGTACTTCAGTCACTCTCTCATCACCAGTAAAAGTGAAGCTGCTGAAGACTACAAATTCGTCTACGAGGAAGTCTGGGTTAGGGGGACTGGGTTAGGGGGTCTAGGGTCTGGGTTAGGTTAGGTTAGGTTAGGTTAGGTTAGGTTAGGTTAGGTTAGAGAATCCTTAGGGTCTGGGGTCTGGGTAGTGTGAGGGGTGCGTGAGAAACCGCTGCCGTTCCCTTTACTCTCCACTCACACACACACACACACACACACACACACACACACACACACACACACACAGAGCCGCCATTATAATTACGGCAGCCAACCCCTACACACCCACCGTCGCCAGAAATACACTACAACCCCTTTCGAGCCGCGTGGGAAATGCTTGAAGGGGCAGAAAGAAGCGAAGGGGGGCCGGGGGGGAGAGTATTACATTGCTGGGGATACGATGAGGACGCAAGGGACAGGGGCGGGGCGGGGCACGGGGGGGGCGGAGGGGAGAGAGGAGGGGCATCACAGAAGGGGGGGCATCCGGGAGTGGCAGTTCCGTGAGGGGGTTAAGGAACAGTGTAGCAAAATAGTGATCAAGTTCCGCGCTGTGACGTCATCTGGGTATAATATTAAACATTGATTTAGTTGTCCTCGTGAAAGTAATGCGTGTCCTTATAAGGGAGAATGGAAGAAGGGCAGGGAGATACGGGTTTAAAAATAGACCGCAGTGTATTTCTAGCTAAACTTTGAATAGCGTGGTTTATAAAGCGACAATGTTATATAGAGTAATGTTGAGGGTGTGAACAATGAGTGGCTTATCTGTCTCGTTCTGTGGAAGTTTAAAAATAGCGGCAGTCTTTTGATTCCGCGTCTACACTTCATAATGGGCTTCAACACTTTATAATTGGCGCCTCAACAACCAGATAGGCTTGGAATCCACTACCATGATACGCCTAGTCAATGATTATTTTGTCAATTGTTTGTTGTCTCAAGTAAGTGTGTTGTAAATGTTAGGCTTCCGTGTTGCGTGTTGTAGTTTACTATCATTTTTCTTCTTTTTTTCGATGATAAAAAGTTATACATGTTATTTTGGTATCGACTTTACATCTCTCTCTCTCTCTCTCTCTCTCTCTCTCTCTCTCTCTCTCTCTCTCTCTCTCTCTCTCTCTCTCTCTCTGACAAACCCCCAAAAAACAAACCGTATATATGTAAATTAACCCCACAATCAGTCTAAAAAAACAAACTTAGCACTAGAAAAACCCTAATTAGTAATCTCAATAACACCTACAAGACACATGTGAGTAATGAACCACGCCACATATTGAATAACCTTAGAACCACCACAGTACCTTCAGTCATGCATATTATGTCAACTAAAGGAGCTATTTACCCATCTCTCTCTCTCTCTCTCTCTCTCTCTCTCTCTCTCTCTCTCTCT
>CM035183.1:8290684-8301012 GCA_020233015.1 Callinectes sapidus | reverse complement strand
CTCTCTCTCTCTCTCTCTCTCTCTCTCTCTCTCTCTCTCTGTGGATGAATAAGACAATATTGTCATGAAAATTTAAAGTCTTCGCATTGCAGTCAAACTTTCAATGATTGGATTAAAGTTTCAGTCACATTTGAGTGAGTAACTTGCAATTTATTTTGACGAGTAAAGAGTTGCAGACCCAATTCTTAGTCTACTTGAACTGTAAAATATATAACAATTCTCACCAATAACTTATATACATGTTAAAAAATAATAATTGTATTCTAACCTAAAACCATTCCATCATATTTCTTCCTTCAATAACCAAGTGAAAGACAAGGTTATCCTCGCATTCTACCTCAAGTAAAACTATATCCATTAATTCCTCACTAATAAATACACTAAAAAATACCCAACTAATTTATTTCAACACAAAACATCCCAGTGTATTTTCTGAGCAATAATAAAAAGACCATAACATTAGGATGGCTGGAAACGAGTCACAACACATTCCAGCGAGGACCTTCAGCGGGGAAAGGTTAATAGGTTATCGATCATCTTGCTTTACTATTAATCGATTCACATGCCCCTTTGTCCACCGGGAGCCGTGACGCGCAGGACAGTCAACTCAGACACTCCCCGAGCACAACACGAGGCAGGGATGAGACGAAGATGAGGACCAAAACTGGGAGAATGTAAAAAGAATAGAAAGTGTAGAGAGGGTTACAAACTGATTTATATACGAAACAGAGAGGTGGTTAGAATAAAGAACAATGCTTAGAAATGTATAAATATGTGACGAGAGGCAGGGATGAGACGAAGATGAAGATAAAAACTGAGAGAATGTAAAAAGAATAGAAAGTGTAGAGAGGGTTACAAACTGATTTATATACGAAATATAGAGGTGGTTAGAATAAAGAACAATGCTTAGAAATGTATAAATATGTGACACGAGATAAGGATGAGACAGAGATGAAGACCAAAACTTAAAGAATGTAAAAAGAAAAGAAAAAGTGCAGATAGAGATCCAAACTGATTTATATACGAAACATAGAGGTGGTTAGAATAAAGAACAATGCTTAGAAATGTATAAATATGTGACGAGAGACAGGGATGAGACGAAGATGAAGACCAAAACTTAGGGAATGTAACAAAGAAAAGAAAGTGCAGAGAGAGATCCAAACTTATTTAGATACGAAACAGAGAGGTGGTTAGAATAAAGAACAATGCTTAGAAATGTATAAATATGTGACGAGAGACAGGGATGAGACGAAGATGAAGACCAAAACTTAGGGAATGTAACAAAGAAAAGAAAGTGCAGAGAGAGATCCAAACTTATTTAGATACGAAACAGAGAGGTGGTTAGAATAAAGAACAATGCTTAGAAATGTATAAATATGTGACGAGAGACAGGGATGAGACGAAGATGAAGACCAAAACTTAGGGAATGTAACAAAGAAAAGAAAGTGCAGAGAGAGATCCAAACTTATTTAGATACGAAACAGAGAGGTGGTTAGAATAAAGAACAATGCTTAGAAATGTATAAATATGTGACGAGAGACAGGGATGAGACAAAGATGAAGACCAAAACTTAAAGAATGTAACAAAGAAAAGAAAGTGCAGATAGAGATCCAAACTGATTTATATACGAAATGTAGAGGTGGCTAGAATAAAGAACAATGCCTAGAAATGTATAAATATGTGACGAGAGACAGGGATGAGACGAAGATGAAGACCAAAACTTAAAGAATGTAAAAAGAAGAAGAAAGTGCAGAGAGAGATCCAAACTTATTTAGATACGAAATGTAGAGGTGGTTAGAATAAGGAACAATGCTTAGAAATGTATAAATATGTGACGAAAGTAAAGGATGAGATAAAGATGAAGACCAAAACTGAGAGAATGTAACAAAGAAAAGAAAGTGCAGATAGAGATCCAAACTAACTTAGATACGAAACAGAGAGGTGGTTAGAATAAAGAACAATGCTTAGAAATGTATATATATGTGACACGAGATAAGGATGAGACGAAGATGAAGACCAAAACTGAGAGAATGTAAAAAGAAAGAAAAAGCGCAGAGAGGGTTACAAACTGACTTGGATACGAAACAGAGAGGTGGTTAGAATAAAGAACAATGCTTAGACATGTTTAAATATGTGACGCTCGATAAGGATGAGACAGAGATGAGGGCCAAAGCTTAGGGAATGAGAGACAAGGAAGATAGAAGAGAAGAAGGGCTATATAGAAGATAGAAGATAGAGAATAGAAAAGAAAGATAGAACAGTAAGAAAGAAGAAGAGAAGATGGAGATAAAAGATAAAAGACAGAAGATAGAAAAAGAAAATAAAAGAGAAGACGAAGGAAATAGAAGATAAAAGAGAAAGATAGAAGATAAAAAAGATAAATAAATGAAAAATGAAAGGGAACAAGGAGGAGATGAGGAGGAGGTGGAGGTGGGCAGAAGGAGACGTGGGCGAGACTATTCACTTCTTACGTACTTCAGATCTCGCCTTCCCGATCACTATTAATTGCATTTCTCAGCGTCTCCACGGTGCTGTTGTTCAGGGAGAGAGAGAGAGAGAGAGAGAGAGAGAGAGAGAGAGAGAGAGAGAGAGAGAGAGAGAGAGAGAGAGAGAGAGAGAGAGAGAGAGAGATTAAGGATGTCACTGTAGGTCCTCCTCCTCTTCTTCTTCCTCCTCCTCCTCCTCCAAAACTTATAAATATCAAGAGTGTCAAGTTACTGGAGTGGTGTGTGTATGTATGTGTGTGTGTGTGTGTGTGTGTGTGTGTGTGTGTGTGTGTGTGTGTGTGTGTGTGTTAGAGAGATAGGACGCGCACGCAAACACGAGTAGACACATTGGTGACAAGCGCTGCCTCTCGTCACTCAGTTCCCCTTCTCTTCAGTTCCTCGGCTCATCTTTCGTTTGCCTGCACGTGGAAGAGAGAGAGAGAGAGAGAGAGAGAGGGGGGGGGGAATGGGGGGGTATAAACTAAGCAGGTCACTTCTCAGTATTCACTTGATAGAAGTAAGTTAGTTGTATACACAGAGGGTGCGTATGTGTAAATCTTCCTGTTTCTTCCCTTTCTCCTTACTTTCTTTGTGGTTCTAACGTTATGGTACTCACTCGGTATTTTAGAGCATTAATTCTATCCAACCATTAATCCTCTGACCCCCATAGACCCTTCCTAATGTCAATAAATTCGTCCAATCACACGCCCCATTAAAAAAAACTCGTAATCAAAATGTGTCCCAGTACTGAAGGGGGTTAAAATCACAAGCACTCAAGATAGACAATATTACAGTGTTCCCTAGCTAGTGTGATGACTTATACATGTCAATACTAGTTCCTTCAGCATTTACTGTATACATTTCACCTTTCACCTTCCCCCTTCCTCCCTTCTTAGTGTCCTTTCTTTTTACCAATAGTGGCAGAGCAGAGTCACACCACCTCCCTACTCCTCCTCCTCCTTGTCGTCGTCGTCGTCTTCGTCTTCTTCTTCTTCTTCCTCCTCCTCCTCCTCCTTCTCAACTCTCAAGCTCTCTCTCTCACCGGGACCCAAATCCACTTTACAGGTAAGCCAACGGAGCGAAAGGCAGAGGAGGAGGAGGAGGAGGAGGAGGAGGAGGAGGAGGACGAGAAGACAAAAGCCACTCGGGAGGAAAGTCGAGAATTCAAGTTGAAGCAAAAGAAGGAGGAGAAGAAAAAAATGTATTGAAATAATGAAGGATTTTCTGAAGGTGAGGCAATCAAGGAGTGAAGGAGGAATGACGGAAGAGGAAGAGGAAGAGGAAGAGGAGGAGGAAGAGGAGGAGGAGGAGAAGGAGGAGGAGGATACAAAAGAATACAAAGGAAGACCAAACAAAAAATAGACATTGATGCTGTTACAAGGCTGTTTGGATAAATGGAGGAGGAGGAGGAGGAGGAGGAGGAGGAGGAGGAGGAGGAGGAGGAGGAGAGTAAAAGGAGAAGGAAGATGATAATGAGAGAAAGAAAGAAGGATGAAGAAAGGATGGAATGAAAAAGGAAAAGAAGAAGAAGAAGAAGAAGAAGAAGAAGAAGAAGAAGAAGAAGAAGAAGAAGAAGAAGAAGAAGAAGAAAAAGAGAAAAAAGAAGCACATGGCGTTAAGAAGCAAATCGCTTGTCTTTTTTATTAATTACGAGGCGTGATGCAGCACACACACACACACACACACACACACACACACACACACACACACACACACACGGTTACTTTTCCTTCTCTTTTTCTCCACTTCCTATTCATGGTAAATCTTCTGGAACACTGAATATCTCTCTCTCTCTCTCTCTCTCTCTCTCTCTCTCTCTCTCTCTCTCTCTCTCTCTCTCTCTCTCTCATAAATCTAATAAAGAACAACTGCAACAATAACTACTACTACTACTACCACTACCACTACCACTACCACTACTACTACTACTACTACTACTACTACTACTACTACTACCACTACTACTACTACTACTACTACTACTCACCACCACCACCACCACCACCACCACCACCACCACCATTACCCCGTCTCTTTTAACGTATCCTTGCCTGAGTACATTCGTTCCTTAGTGGCGACTGTGTTATTACCGCCGAGTTATACTGTGGAGCATCTTATAAGGGCTGGAGGGGCGGCCCGGCCTGGCATTTATAGGTACTTGAGAGAATGAATATCTTCCCGCCCTGGAGAGAGAGAGAGAGGGGGAGGGAGAGGGAGAGGGAGAGATATATCAGCCGATCTGTTCCTTGGCATCAGATTGAGCTGGAATGAATGAGGATGGGAACAGGAAGTGTGTGTGGGGAGGGGAGTGGTGGGAGTCACTTCCTATGTGGTGTTTGGTGGCCTTTATGGGGAGGGTAGTGGTGGTGGTGGTGCTAGAGTTATGAGTTTTTGTAGGGGAGGGAGGAGGAGGAGAAGGAGGGGAAGGAAATGAAGTGAAAGGATTGGTGTGATGGTGATGCTAGTAGTAGTAGTAGTAGTAGTAGTAGTAGTAGTAGTTGTTGTTGTTGTTGTTGTTGTTGTTGTTGTAACCGTTATATGGTGGTGGTGTTAGTGTCTGAGTTATATGGTATTGTAGTAGTAAGGAAGGGAGGAAGGAGAGGAATTGAAGTTATGTGGTGGTGATGGTAGTTATATAATTTGTTGTAGTAGTAGGAAGGAGAGGGAAGGGGGAAATTAAATTAAAGGATTGGTGGTTGTCTAGAACTGGGTGGTGGTGGTGGTGGTGGTGGCGATAGTTACAGAAGAATGACGTAATAGAAGGCGACTGTCGAGGCTCTAAGTTGTGGGAACGTTTAGTGAAGTATGGCACGAATTATGTTATAAAATACCTAATATTAATTGTAACGTCACTGTCCTGTCAATTTCTGCTTCACATCCGCTGCCATCAAGTCAATGCTTTTCAACGCGGAAGCAAAATTACGTGTACTCTACAAATAACGGACTTTGGTATATAATGTTAAATGACACAAAGTCAATACCATCAGTGCACTCCAGCAAAGTGAGTCAATAGTAAGCTTTTTGTGTGACATAATGTGCGTTATAAATATGCTGTGTGTGAGTAATTAATTCATTGTACTGATTTGACCGCAATCGTTCAGGGTGATAATGATATATTCATAATTGTATCGAGGCTGAAAATAAAAAGGGGTTGTGTTTTGTGAGTTTTAGGTAATGGCAAAGGGAAAGCTATTTATGTATTTTGCTGATTTGTCCCTTTTTTCCTTGATTAAACTTAATTATTTGTTTTGACACGATGTAAAAGTTGCAGAATTCACAACAATGAGGCTGCAAATGACTGTGGTGTTCCTCATACCTACACATGCGCGTACTATAATCAAATCTTTCTTCTTATTAACTTTCCTCCAACGAACTGTCTTCAGCATCTCACACTCTCTCTTCACCACAAATTTTCACCTCTTATTGCCTTGCTAACATTACGTCTCCCGCAATCTCTCTTCCTCTTTGCTTAAGACTTCTGACTTTCTCACTTCCTCATTCTATCCATCTTAATCGTGGAGTTAACCACAGCTTCTTAAATCTTTCTACCACTTCACTAGTAAAATCTTAAGTTGCCTTCGTGTTTCCGTATATTCTTCAGTGTACGATTTACGTATATGATCTGAAGTGGGAGATTTCAAAATGCATGTTGTTTTCATTTTGAGATATTTTTTTCGACTGTTACAGTGAAAAAATGTTTTTTTAGGGGGACTTTCTTTGTGGTTGTATCTGTTTTAGTCAGAAACGCTCTTACACAACAACAACTACAACTATAATAACTACTACTACTACTGCTACTGCCACTACCACAACAACTACAACAACCAAAATAACACCACAGTGAAAAAGCCAAGCCAAGCCACGCCAAGACACCCCCGCCCCTGTGCGAGAGAAACGAGTATTACAATGGAAACCTTTCAGCCTCACCTGCCATTTACCTGAACAAACGTCGTCACATCACACCTGTCTCGGCCCCGCTCAGGTGCGACACAACACCTGGCGGGAAGGGAAGAGGGAGGCGGCAACTGTGTGGTACTGAGGAAAATGAAAGAAGAAGGAAGAAAAGTCTGCTCTTAAAGACGTTTACAGAGAGAGAGAGAGAGAGAGAAAGAGAGATAAAAGACCGATGAAAGGATCAGAGTCTATTGAGAACTAACTCTTGATTCTAAAGAGTAAGCTAGTCTCTCTCTCTCTCTCTCTCTCTCTCTCTCTCTCTCTCTCTCTCTCTCTCTCTCTCTCTCTCTCTCTCTCTCTCTCTCTCTCTCTCTCTCAATCGTATTCTTATAGTTCATTACATAAAGAAATCAGAAAATCTTCACGTTTTCATTTATCAAAAAGTGTTTATAAAAGAACGAAGTATTCTCGTAAACTAAATAAACAAAAATTCAAATAAAAATAGACTGGGATTGATTTTTCTCTTTTTTTTTTGGGGGGAGGGGGGGTGACGGATTAGATGAAGATTGGCAGCTCTCGGTATTCTGGAAACGAAACATGAATGGGAAGATATTTTAGAGAGAGGACGAATTGGAATAACCTTCATGTCCCGCGGCGCTAACCCACAACCCAAACGTAGTAAGACCAATTATTCTGCTTTGCTGAGTCGAAATGAAACACGATTCGTTTACTTAGTGTGTGTGTGGGTGTGTGTGTGTGTGTGGGTGTGTGTGCGTGTGCGTGTGTGTCAGATGAAAGAGGAAGATGAAGAGGCTAAGGCATTAAGAGGCATCAGTCCTTATATAGTACATCTTCCTCTCTTTCACCCCCCCTCCTCCCCCTCTCTCTCTATCTTTCTCTCCCTCCCTACCCCCCCCTTCCCTCTCTCTTCCTCTCTTTTTCTACATCGCCTTTCCTTTTCCCTTTAACTTTTTCTCCCTCTCCTTCCTTTAGCTTCCGTCCATCCACGAGTGAAAGAGTAATTTGTTAAAAAAAAAAAAGATTGATTAGGTTCCTCACATTACACTTCTTGGAGATCTGTGGAGCTCGCGCAGCCTCAATATACCACGAGAGGAGGAGGAGGAAGAAGAAGAAGAGGAAGAGGAGGAGGAGTAAGGCGATGAGTCTTGAGAGGAAGAAGAGAAAGAGGATAGCGAAGAAATAAAATATGAGACTGAAATATGAAGATAAAGTATAGAACGCAACTGCTGAGGAGAATACGGAGGAAAGAAAATGGGAACAAAAATGTCAAATAGCGCATCAAACTGAACGCTGCAGAAATGAAAAAAGGAAGACAATAACGAACAGTGTGTGGGAAAATACAGGGAAGGTAAAAGAGGAGAATAAAACGAGACCACAGGGTAAAGAACAAAGGGAAGCCATGAAAACAAACAAAAAATTTTACATTAATCTGCTTACGAGAGGACGAATGAAATGGAACAAAGAAAGACAATAACGAATAGTGGGTGGGAAGATACAAGAAAGGAAAGACGAAAAAGAAGAAGGAAACAAGACTAAAGAGAAAGAACGGAGCGAAACAATGAAGAGAGGCAAAAAATTTCACATCATTCTGTTTTATAAAGAGACGAATGAAACGGTAAATCTAAAAAAAAGGAAAACAATAACGAGCAGTGTGTGGGAAGATAAAGGAAAGGAAAGATGAAAAAAAAAGAAAACGAAATCAAAGAGGAAGAACGAATAAAATAAACACAAACTAAATTTTTCACATTTTTATTTTTATAGAGACAAATGAAATCAGAAATGAAAAAGAAAGAGAACAAATAAAGAAAAGCAGAAAATCACGTCTTTGTAAACTAAAAAGATAAAATTAGAAAAAAAATACTAAAGAAAATAATGAAAATGGAAATTACTTGGCTTAGACAGAAGAGAATATAAAAATGGTCTCGCGTCGAAATCAAAGTGAAAGAAAGTAAATTGATGAAGCGAAAGGGAATGAAAAATAAAGTGAGAAAATGAAGAAATTTGAAGTTAACGAAGCTAAGCATGTGAAAAGTAATGGAGAGAGAGAGAGAGAGAGAGAGAGAGAGACCAATATACTAACTTGTGTGAAAATTTTTAAAACCGAGAGAAATCCTGAAATATAATGGAGGAGAAGGAAGAGGAGGAAGAGGAGGAGGAGTAGGAGGAGAAAGAAGAGGAAGAAAAGAAATAAAAGAAAGGAAAGAAAAGAAAAAAAGTCAGAGGCGAGAGGAAAGCAGGAGTTGGGAGGAAGAGGAGGAGGGAGAAATAAGAGAAGAAAAAGAGAGAGAGAGAAGTCAAGGAGAAGGAGGAAGAGCAGGAGGAGGAGGAGGTGGGAATACGTATTAGTAAATGAAGAGAAGGAAGAGATGAATAAATGAAATCAGAGGCAAAAGTGAAGGAGGAAATGAGCGAATGACGAGACAGGAAAATCAAATAAAGAAGAAGTTTAGATAGAGCAAAGAAAGTAAAAAACATCAATAAAAATAAATAGGAAGCAGAATAGACGGAATTAAATAGGAAGAATGAAAAAAAAAAAGCAAGACTACTAAACAAGAAATGAAATCGGAGGAGGAAGAGAATGAAAAGAAAGACAGTAAGAATACGAGAAGGAAAGAAGAAAAATAGAGCAGAAAGAAAGTAAAGACAGCAATAAAAGTAAATAGAAGGAAGTGGAAAAGACGGAATGAAAGAAGGAGAGTGAAAAAGACAAGACCACTAACCAAAAAATGAAATCAGAGGAGGAGGAAGAGAATGAAAATAAAAACAGTAAGAAAACGAGGAGGAAAGAAGTGGTTGAGGAGGAAGGAGAGGCAGAATCAGAATAGGAAGAAAGAAGTAGGCGATGACGAAAAAGTAGAGGAAAAACAAGGAAGTGGAGGGAAGAGGAAGCGAAGGGAGGAGAAAGATAAGTGAGAGGATGAAGGAAGTAAAATAAATATACACTTGACAGAGGATAGAGAAGAAGAAGAAGAGGAAGGACAAGAAACAGGAGAAGGAGGAGGAGTAGCAGGACAAGAACCAGCAGGAGGAAGAGGAAGAGGAGGAAAGGAAGAAGGTGCCAGAAAGGAGCGGAGACAGTCCCCAGTGCCATAATCTCCCGCCACGCCTTCCCACCTCTCATTTATCACACACACACGGACAAGCAATTAAGAAAATTAATGGTTCTTTTATCTGCGCCCTTCCCGCCACCACCCGCCAGGGACTGTGCCGGAGTATTACCACTGCCGGGATATTACGACTCCCCTGTACCACCCCCCACCACCCCCCTGGATCCAAAAGTCACCCCCATGCCTGCCTCTACTTCCTCCCTTCACCCAGTTCCTCCAAAGTGGTAAATAAATCCTGATCAATAATTCTACTACTTCTTCATGAATTCCCAGCAATTAATAGACTAAATACCTCCCTTTACACCCCTATGCCTGCCTGTTCTTCCCTCCTCCACCCAGTTCCTCCCCAGGGGTAAATAAATCCTGATCAATAATCCTACCACTCGTTCATAAATCCTTAGCAATCCACAGAATAAATAACCCAGATCTCCTTTTTCTCGTTAATTAAAAAGAGATAAAAAAAGGATGATTTTTGTAATTGGTGGTGTGAATCTCTCGTGTGATGTGATGGATGGTTATTTACGTGAGTTTTTGTGTTTATATTGCCCTTTTTTGGGGTGATTAATTGGTGTTTGATGCAGGTGAGGTGGTGGTGGTGGTGGTGGTCAGTATTAATTTGCTTGATTGATTGATTATACACTTGCTCGGTTGATTGTCTCGTTCCGTTGCCTTGATTGATGGTGTCTTGATTGTGTGTGTGTGTGTGCCTTTGTGTGTCTGTGTGTTGTGGTTATTTCCTCCTCCTCTTCTTTCTTTTTATTTTTCTTTACTTCTTCCTCTCTACTTCATCTCTCTCTCTCTCTCTCTCTCTCTCTCTCTC
>CM035183.1:8193051-8226702 GCA_020233015.1 Callinectes sapidus | reverse complement strand
AAGACTCAAAGGATAATCTCTATGGCACATAACTCGTAAAGTAGAGCCTTTCGTGGATCTGTACCGTCTTATGAACGTAGACTATCCTTTCATCACTCCTTTCATCTCTTCTCTTCCTTCTCTACTGATGTTATTTGACGATGTAGAAAGTAAGCATGTTTTTTTCAATCTTTAATTACCACGAGGACAAAAACAAAATTTCTTCTCTTCTGAAAACATTCTTCCATCGTTTCTGCTCTTTCTTCTTGACTTCTGTGTTTAAATACCGCTAATTTCTGACTTTTCTTTTTATTATAGAGGGAAGAAAAACGTTTCCTTAAATAGCTCCATTTCTACCAACACTTCTCGTATATAAATTAATCCAGCTCTGTGTGATATTTCTTTACAATTTCACATTTAGAAAAATTTCAGGACTACTTAAGCCACCACATCCCCTCTGTCCTTTAAATCAAACAGCATACGGGTCCTTTCATCTCCTCCTCTTTAGCGCACTTCTTCACTGCTTTGTTTGTTTCTCCAACTCTAAACTGAATAAAAGAAAGGAGAGGGGGAAAGAAGGGAGGTTTCCACTGATGTACCAAGATTTATACAGCTATTTTTTTTACTATTATTTTTTTTTTGTGGGGGTCAGGGATGAAAGGGGTGAGAGGAACGAACCATTGATGAAGAGATTGAAGGGAGATTCACGTAAGGATTCGAGTACAGGGTAGCATGAATGGAGCGGGACGTGGGGAGGTTGTGTAGAGTTAAATGGCAGAACAGTGAAGGATGCTGTGGTGCTGTGATAGTGAAGGGTGCACGGTGGTGGTGCTGTGGTGCTGTGAATGGTGAAAAGATTGGTGGTGAAGGGTTTTCTGATTTTGTTGAAGGTTGTTTGTTGTTGTTGTTGTTGTTGTTGTTGTTGTGTCAGATGAACAGGCCTTGAAAATGTTTATTATTGTTATTTTTATTGTTATTTTTTTCTTCACCAGCATTTGATTTTTACAGCGGCGTTCTTGCAAAAAAAATATATAAGAAAAATAAAAAATATATATAATAATAATAATAATTTCATTTCAATTGTCAGTTACATCATAATTGTGATATTCGGTTTTGTTTTCTTCTTTTTTTGTGTGTGGAAATACTTTTGTTTATATTAATTCGCTGATGGACATCACCGGTATATGTTAAATTGTTTTGATGGCCACACGTTATTGCTATTAAAGTCAACATTAACTTCGGAAACATAAACTTGATGAGCACGTTTATTATACAGTGTGGGGAGAGCATATTTGATTACGATAAATTCATTCACACAGAGAGACAAATTATTGAATCTATGGTTGGTGTTGTCAATATTGATGCGGATATGTATTGTGCAAATTTATATGAAACCATCATTTTTAATATTCTTCCGGCAAAAAAAAGGAGGAGAGTGGGAGAGGATAGGGAAAATAATAAGCCCAAGGTACAAAATAAAGCTAGAATTATTTTGAATTACTTTTGCTTTATTCCACTCCTAATATAAGGCAAGAATGGGCTTGGAAATTATTTGAAATCGAAGACTGGAACTAAGGAAGCTAAACATGTGCTCAGAATGTAATGGAAGACACACACACACACACAGAGAGAGAGAGAGAGAGAGAGAGAGAGAGAGAGAGAGAGAGAGAGAGAGAGAGAGAGAAGCCTTGGGTCCCTGCCTTCATCACGAGGGCAATCAAAAGGAAGGAAGGAGGGAAGAAGGAAGTCGAATGAGGAGATGGAAAAGAAAAAGGAAGCGAGGAAAGGAGAGATGGGAAAGGAGGAGAAGGAGGAAGAGACCATTGATTTTAGTCTCAAGAAAAAAAGAACATTTTTTTATGCTGAAAAAAAAAGAGAGAGAGAGCTACATACGGCAATCCCTCATTCAGCAGTAACCTTTTCACTGCTATTTATTCCATCTTCTCTTAATAACTGGTCACTCTAAGACATCTTTACTTACTCCATAATTACCTAAAACCTTTGAAGTAAGCAGGGATTGCAAAATATGTTCTTTTATATGCCTTCTTTTCTCTCTAATAAAGATCTCATGTTAATTTCACGTGAAAACATCAAATCAAGAATGTAGAAAGAAAGGGAACAGGAATAAATGACATCAGAAAAAAAAAAATGGCACCTCAAAAAATGACACAGAGAATCATTAACCTAACCTAATCTAACATCCTGAAAAACGTCCCATAACTTCCTCTACCATTTTTTCACTATGCCAATTTTTTATATTTTTTTCTGGTCCCATTTATTCTTCTGACATTTATTCCTGTACCATTTTTCCCGAGCCCCTCAAATCACGCATGGCATTATTTACAATCCACACCAAATGAGCCAGCGTCAACTTTCTGCACGAAGCGACACACACAAACAAGAAGAGCTTTTGTAAGGGAACCGCGGGTGATAAAATTCAAAGCCGGAGTGAAGGAGGCGCCATGGGACGTATGGAAATGGAAGGAGACAGGTGAAAGAGAATGGGGAAGAGAGAGAGAGAGAGGGAGGGGGAAGGAGGGGGGGAAATGGAAATGGCCTAAGAAAGAAGAATGAACGTGTGGGGGGGCTTCATGGCGCGAAAAAAGGGAAAGAGAAGAGAAAAGTGAATGGAAGCAAAGAAGAGGCAGTCGACTCCGAGAGAGGGGGGAAAGAAAGATAGAAAAAGAAAAGACGCGGGAAAGAAGAAGGCAAAAATGTGAGGAACAATATTGGAAAGCAACACACGTGCCGCCAATCAGGTGTTCTGGAAAGAGTTGGGGAAAAAAAAAATAAACAAATAAAACTGGAAAGAAAGAAGAAAAAAAAGGAAACAGTTTATATAATCTGAACCTGGAAAGAGAGAGAGAGAGAGAGAGAGAGAGAGAGAGAGAGAGAGAGAGAGAGAGAGAGAGAGAGAGAGAGCGAGAGAGAATGTTAGAGAGGGAGACTAGCCAATGGCAACAAAGATAATAAAAATAAAAAGCCCACTAATTGCCATTCCCCCTGAAAGGTCAATAGTTAGCTGAAAGGCAGGGATAAATGCATTGAAACCTCCCTCGTAAACAGATGCAAACAATTAAGTAACAATCCAGACAGACAGACATTTAGAAGATAGGAGACAGAGGAAAGCGTGAAAACCTACGGGTGATACCAAACAAAATATAGAAGAAGAAGAACAACAAGAACAAGAACAAGAACAAGAAGAACAAGAAGAACAAGAACAAAAAGAAGAAACCAAACAGACAAACAAGCAGGTACTAAGAAGAACAAGAAGAACAAGAACAAAAAGAAGAAACCAAACAGACAAACAAGCAGGTACTAAGAAGAACAAGAAGAACAAGAACAAAAAGAAGAAACCAAACAGACAAACAAGCAGGTACTAAGAAGAACAAGAAGAACAAGAACAAAAAGAAGAAACCAAACAGACAAACAAGCAGGTACTAAGAAGAACAAGAAGAACAAGAACAAAAAGAAGAAACCAAACAGACAAACAAGCAGGTACTAAGAAGAACAAGAAGAACAAGAACAAAAAGAAGAAACCAAACAGACAAACAAGCAGGTACTAAGACAGTCAGATAGAAACAGAGACGCCAGAGGGGGTGGAGGAAGAACATTCAGCTCCTTTCCTCCCACTACTCGCACGTGCCTGTGACATGAATGAGGGGAAAAATAACATGAGAGGACAGGGCGGGTGGATGGCGAATACTAGGAAAAGCAGGGAACGAGATGGACGAAAAAGGGAATAAATACGAAGAGAAAGGGAGAGGGAGCTGAAGGAGAAGCAACGGAGGAGAAGAATGATAGTAAAGAGAGAGAAGGGAGGAAGGAAAAGGACAAGAGGGACATGAGATAATAAAAGAGAAAGGGTGAAAGAAGAAGGAGAAGGAGAAATGAAGCTGAAGGGAACGGAGGAATGCGACCAAGAAAACGGTGAAGAAGAGAGGAAATCAAGACGAAAAAACAAAAATAAAAAAAAGGCAAAAACCGCAGAAAAAGGAAAGTGAAGGTGAAAAAGAAAAAAATTAAAAAAAAAAAGAAGGTTGGCAGGTGATGCGAAACATTAATTAACACGAATCTTGTTTTCCCCATCTCGTATATACAGGTGAGAGCGAAGGTATCACCACACAACACCCCCACAACCACACACTCACTCTCTCTCTCCTTCCCTCTCAACTCCCTTACCTAGCATTCTCTTTGGCGTACTGGGCTGCAGAAAGCGTATATTAGCGTGCTGGGTTTTATTACTCCGCCTGTACTGGGTGATTTGCATTTTAAATAGGAAGTAATTCAGCACTGCCTTGGCTGGTGTAAGCAAAGGAAAGACTGCAAAGATCGTGTGTCTGAGTAGTGTGAATATTCATGAAGGTTTGAAATTTAGGTGGCCTCTCGCTGCCTGCCTGCGTGTGTGTGTGTGTGTGTGTGTGTGTGTGTGTGTGTGTGCGTGCAGTAGGCCACACAGTTGACAGGTAGCACGTCTTGTTGCCTCCGCTTCTCGTCCTCCCTGAGCTTCACCAATCAGCGTAATGGCTGCACGACTCCATCTGTCTGTTTGTCTTTCTGTGTGTGTCTGCCTGTCTGCGTCTGACTGACTGTCTTTACTCCTGCCTGTCTGCCTGTCTGGATGTATGAACTCGCTCATCTCTCTCTCTCTCTCTCTCTCTCTCTCTCTCTCTCTCTCTCTCTCTCTCTCTCTCTCTCTCTCTCTCTCTCTCTCTCTCTCCATCACACTTTTTATTTCTCTCCAACAAATTCCACAAATTCTAACAATCTCCTCTTCCTCAATTTTCCCCCTTCATCTATTCCTCTCTTCATCTCATTCACTCTATTTCTCTCTCTCTCTAACTTTCTCTCCATCAAACTTAATTTTTCCCTCTAACGATCTCCCTTCTCTCCCTTTCACTTTATTTTCCCTCCAGCTATCCCTTTCCCTCCCTCGCTCTCCCTTCAAATCTTCCTCTCACTCTCGCCCATCTAACTTCCCCCTCTCTTTCTTATCTCCTCGTCTCCCTTTCATTTTCTCACAACCCTTCCTTCACCGGTTCTCCCTCTCTCTGTTCCCCCTCTAAACCTTCATATTCTTAAACCTTCATATTCTTAAACACATCTGTACTTCACCTCCACGATTCCAAAAGGCTTGATTTGAATTTACACGAGTTTTTTAAGGTACTTTTTCATCGTTTTAGAGGTAGAATGACAAGATTTCTACATTATTAACTGCAGAAATACTTGAAAAAAAAAACACACTGGTAATTTTTGTAGGCTTGGAAAATAGTCGTGGTGAGAGAACAAAGCGTTTCTGAATACGGACTTAAGTGGTATCGAGTCACTCATTCCTCACCCCTCACTCACCCTTGATGCGATTACTGAGGCTTGATAACAATCGTGGCCCTTTACTTGATCACTCGCCCCGCCTCCCTATACCACAGCCGGCGATCGGGCAGCGACACACATAGGCTTTTAGAACAGCGATTTTGATGACTCCAGCGTGACTCTTGCGATATTGAGAGAGTTGGTTCATTGGAGGTTATTGTGGTAAAGGGAGTTGTGGAGGAAGAGAGGAAGAAAAACGGGTCTATATTCAGAAACGCTTTGCTCTCTCACCACGGCTATTATTTTCCAAGGCCACAGAAATGATTACTGGGTTTTCAAGAGTGTTTCTGCTGTGAATCATAAAAAAAATGCTGTTCATCTATCATTCGAATAGCAACAAGAAAAACGCTTTAAAAACTCTTTCAACTTTTCAACTAGAGTCTTTTGAAAGTGTTGGAGTAATGGTGCAAAGGTTACTGAACATTCTCCATAATTATTCAAGTTTTTTTTTCCCCCTTTATTTATGGATTCTTTGTCTATTAAGTCAGCGAGGTTTATAGGTAAGTAGTTCGGTATGATTTTGGTGTTTCATGCATCCACTTCATGGTTATAAGGTGTCTAGTCAGTGCGAGTTTAACCCCTTTAGTACTGAAACGCATTTTCATAGTCTGCTTATTATTTGTCGATTTTATACAGCTTCAGAAACTCATGTGGAAATTAAAATAGTACAGATTTTGGTCATTAATCGTCTTACCTCCATAGACTCTTTCTAATGTCAATAAAATCGTCTAATTATACCCCAAATTCGTTTCCAGGACTGAAGGCTTCAAATTCATCACCATCGCTGTCATTATTTTCATCTTATTTGGTATTTTTTCCGTTCCCACCACTATTAACCTGCTGATGGGTAGGGAGAGGATGCCTTTTGCCTTTTAGTATCAGTGTTATTGTTATCATTGTCTCCAACATCATCATTTTTGTAATTTTTTGTGATCATAGTTATTTTTACTACCATCGTCTACTACTTACAATTGAATAATGAGAGGCTGTCTTCAAACCGTCAAAAACCCATATATTTACCTTTCTCTCGCCTCTATCTTTCTACCAATGTGTGTGACTTTCTTTATTTCTATCTGTCTGTCTATCTATTTATCTATTTATCTATCTATCTATCTATCTTTCTTTCTTTCTTTCTTTCTGTCCACCGTCCGTCTTTCTGTTCGTCTGTCTGTCTGTCTGTGTGTCTGTCAATCTGCATGGCCATCACTTCACAAGCCTCCTTCCCCACCAAGCTCACTCCCGCTGCGACACTTTGTTTTAAGGGCGACGTCCCGGGGTGTTGTGGTGCCTGAGCGGCCGCCACGCACCGCCGGCAGCATGTGGCATTGAGGGGCGCCGCGCTAACAAAGGCCAGCACGGTCATTATCACCCCGGGGATCAAGGCCACCACCCAGCCACCCAGCCGCTCTCAGGGTGGCAGAGGGGTGGCAGGGGAGGGACCAATCTGTATCATCCCTGGGTCTGACAGAGGGACGGAAGGGCAGACTCGTTTATTTATTGCTGCTGGAAGGGCTATAATGGTGTTGGTAAATGGATTAGTTATGTTATACTTACCTCTCTTTCTCTGTCTCTCGTTGTGATGTTTTAACCTCTTCAGTACAGGAACACATTTTTACCACGAGTTTTGGATGTGATTAGACGATTTTATTGACATTATCAAGGGTCTATGGAGGTCAAAAGATTAATAGTCATAGTCTGTTCTATTCGAATTCCCACATGAGTTTCTGAAGCTGTATAAAATAGACAAATAATAAGCAGAATAAACATGAAAAAATGCCTCCCAGTCCTGAAGGGGTTAAAGAGTGAGAGAGAGATAGATTGACGATAATAATTGGTGGCCTGTGGGTGGGAGTGGATAGGTAGAAGGCGTGAGTGAAGGATACTAAGCAAAATCATTGGGACTGTTGGTGATAAGGATTAAATTTAGACAGATGGTGAGGTTCGACCAAACGCAGCGTACGGAACCAGCACAGTGAAATGAAGCAACACTACCAACTTACAGCAGGAGGAGTAGCACCACCAACACCAACCTACAATGACTACAGTAACTTAATGACAACCTTCCTGGAGACCTGAAAAAGAAATACGAAAAGAAAAGAAAAGAAAGAAGAACCACACGGCCTCTTCTGTACTACTTTCCTCACCTCTTCATTAACACTAACCTACAATTTCCCTGAGTGTGTCGCGACTGCCACCTCCACCACACTGCGGCACACACACACACACACACACACAGGCCTATTCCCTCCCCAGCCTACCATCCATCTCCCCGTTCCCTGCTCCCTCCCCCTCCAGCGGCCTGGCAGGTTCAATACTTAGGCCAGTGTATGTGGGATGGACTGGCAGCGGGTCTAACCTCACACCATTGCCATACTGAAGGCTCTGTGTGTGTGTGTGTGTGTGTGTGTGTGTGTGTGTGTGTGTGTCCTATACTAATATCTACATAAGGCCTATAATCAATCTTGCGCAGAGTATGACAGAAAACGTTACTTTCTGATCCGCAAGGAGTGACTGCAGTATTTCTACGCTTTCTGTTCATTATATATTTATTGATCTTACTCAAAGTCACACTGCTAAAAGAATGAGCCATAGGGAATGTAGAATTTTATTATTGTGCGAGAGTTTTGTATCTATGGTGAATATGTTAGTATTTGCTGATGTGGTGATGGGGGAAAAAAAAAAAAATTACTCCGAAGAAAGTAAAGGTGAATAAAGGTGTGAAATACATCTTTTATTTGTGGGAGGTGGGAATGTATGTTTATGTGGTGAAGATATTGAAAGTAAGAAGTTATGATATCATCTATACCGTTATTTTTATGTACTTTTATTAGGAAAAATATAGTATAGCCTTGTTGGTATTGTAAGGTATTGGATGTATTGTGTAGTATTGAAACAGTAACACAACTAAACCTATTCATCTGTTTGAACTTCAGCTTCATGTTTATGGTTGCTGGAAATTATGATTTTTCGTTTACTAATAAGTTTCTTAAGCTCAGTAAAATGTCCTGGTGAAAATGTCTTGTATTTTTATGTAAGAGGGGGAAGCTGGCCAAGGATAACAAGAAAAGATTCACTTAGTTGCCAGTCCCCTTGCAGATCCGAGAGATTTAACCAAAAGAAAGCGAAAAATGTCTTGAAACTTCCTTGAATAAAGTCAAGTCACAGGAAGTTGGAACTACAGAAGCAGGCAGGGAGTTACAGAGTTTTAAAGGATGCCACTTATTGTAAAAGGAGAGAGAGTAATAATATTATTCATCTATTCATCATTTATTTATTTTTATTGCTCGTACTTATATTTGTGCCAAGTGGAACCGTCTATGATCAATAATGTAGCCACTGAAATTAGAAATGCCGCAATTATTTGCCATCAGCTAGTGTAACAATAGGTTATAAGACTAGAAACATTATAAAGGATGCAAGATCTTTCTTACCCAGCTATTATTGAAAGTTTCTGAACGGCCTTGTGTATGTCACATATTTTGGTTATCTTATTTTGTGTTCAATTCCTAAGATAACAGTGGCTAAATAATTAAAGCGTACATTTTACCAAACAGTGATTACTTCTTTATTGGTGAATACTTGTTATGTCTTTTTCTCCAACCATGATGTATAGAGTGAAGGGAATAACAATGGAGTTAATTAACTGAATAAATCTAATTCAAACCTAGACGTAGGAAGAAAACCCCAAATACCGTAGAACCCCCTTAAAATAGAACCCGTTTATCGTGCGTTATGGTAGAAAATGTCTTGAATACAGCATAGACCTACGCAAAGAAGAAATCATTATACTTCTGTTTTAAAGACAAATTTACCCCTATTCATTTTTTTACATTACACTGATAGTTATGGAAATTGAACAATTACAACATTTCAGACTTCAGTTTAGGCAGTATAACACAGGATCATGAAGTAGATGAGGAGAAGGCTAGCGGTTGTTATTGATTAAACCTTTATATGTCATTCCCAGGCCTCCCCATTGCAATTAGAAGCCCTGAGTAATGAAACATGACACGGATAACACGAGTACTACGACAAATGCGTTACAGGTGGATGAATTATTGACTGGGCCATTTGAGGGAGGAAGGGGAGTGGGGAAAAGGCTGCCAGCGCGCCAACCTTGCCTGGGCGGGCGAGAGCAGCAGCCAGGCACCTGTTATCAAGAATGGCCAGTGCATGATAATATATGGTCCAAAATCAAAGAAACAAAGGACAATGATGGAAAGAGAGAAGTGACGCATGCGCATAGACCCATGTGAGTGGTGGGGGAATAGTCAATGTGAGTCCTTCTTGAAAGTTTCATGCTATTTCGTAACACCATTGCGCTACGGTTGCAATTTTCCTACTTTTGAACACGAACAGTCTCCTAAAAGGCTAACTATGCGCGTAAAATTGCTCCACGACTCATTATTTGTTACTGAAACTCGATTTTGATAAGGGGATATTAATTTTAGCTTGTTGTTTTGAGCGAAGTGGAGAGGGAAGTGAGCGAATGGAAGTGGAGGCGGGGCTGCGGGGCGACCCTGATCAGGACGACGACCAGAAGAAAATGGAGGACCCACAACCCCTCAGTACTGATATATGTATAGGCCAAAAACTAGTAGTGACGGTGGAAGATGCCAATCCCGACCTGCTCCTTGTCTCCTATGAACATGGCACTCGAGTCTTTCAGGGAGTTTTGCTCGATTCAACGAAAGGGTAAGGAGAAATTAGGCCAAATATTGAGCGGGTGTCTGGTCTGCTTGATGCATAAGCCCTCCCATGGCAGTGAGATAGGCATGTCTGTTGCTTCAAATTTCTCAGTAATGGTTGACTTTTAGGAGTAGTGACTAGTATGTATCTTCTCGAGGGGACGTTGTGCAGTGGCTGGACTATGTGGCTTGACTGTGAGAGTGCTGGATCTTATTATTTGCTATGTACATAAAGGATGGCTTTGTCAGGCTTCAGCTCACTTTGATATCTCTTCTCTTCCCTCATATCTTGCTTGTCTGAACCCCTGGACTTGATTTACTTCATATTTAAAGTGCAATGTATCATGTGAGAAGGATTTATGAGGTGTAAGTGTGTTGTATATGAGAGAGAAGCTTCAAAGTAAACAACAGATTGTGTCAGGTGCAACTTGTCATATTTTTCTCATCTTAGGTGCCTTGGAGATGCTTTCACTTGACCAGGATGCCAAAATAGATGTCTCCATATCAGAACTATTTCAGAAAACATGAATAGGTCGTTGTTAGATGTAAAATGACATATAATCTTTTGTTGTATTCTTGTTGACTTTTTGGTTGTTTATCTTAATTCCTGATGAAGAGAAGGAAGTATGCATTTTGTTAAAGCAGTGTCTTTCCCCATCATGTAGAAAATAGAATTAGTGTTAGTTAATGCTGATAAAACCATTAGTACTATGATGTGGAAAATTAAAAAGAATATATACTGTAGATATTTGCATCAGCTTGATCTCATCCTAAGCAGTGTGGGGGGCATGAGGGAAGGTGACTCAGCTGTAACACTAAGAATAACAGGAAAGTTATTTATCTTGAACTTTAGATGTAAGGAGTTGTGTTGGGCAGATACAAGTAAAGTACTGACATAAGAATCACCATCACCACAAGTGTTCAGTGATAAAAATGTATTTTTATCATCTGAGAATTTTCCTAAATCAGGTAAGGTAAATATTATTTTTGCCCACAGGAGGGTCCCATGTGGTGTGTACCCACCAGGAGGGCAGTTCCCTCCCCCACCCCCAACTGATGCCGCCCAGCCCCTTGAAGGTGAAGACAAACTGTTCTCAGTGCGGCAGCGACACACTTACTTCCAGCAGGACACTGTGGCCCCGGGGGATCCTGGGACCAAGGCCAAGAAGGGTCTCCAGCTGAGACAGTCAATATCCTTGACACAGCGCTTCAAAAATTCTCGAATGACAGTGCGGTTAAGGCCGAGACAAGTGTTGTGTTCCAAGTGCCAGTCTATCTGTAATGAAAAGTCAGAAAATGTGAGCGGGGCAAAGGGGCAGCGAGCCACCGAACCCCCGGCCCCTGCCAAGCCCGGGGCTGAGTCTCGCAGCAGAAGCTTGCGGGACAGAAATGGCCAGGAACCCCAAGCTGGTTCGTCCTCTAAAAAGTCAGCAGACAGACGTTTGGTGCCTAAATTAGTGAAACTTAAGCCAAGTGAAATAGAAGCTGCAACCAATAAGGGTGTTAGCTGTTTACGGAAAAACTCAGGAAGCAGAAATTCACGTAATAATTGTGATGCGGAAGTAGAAGATGATGAGATGGTTGTAGGCACAGCAGCTGCTTACTCTGTGTCTGGCACTGACCTGGCACCAGATGGAAGGGTGCCAAAATTGAAACTCTCCACCAATTTGTGTTTATCAGACTCGAGTGATACCAAGCGGAAAGGCCGCATTCCAAAAATGACCATATCAACCCTGAACCTTGCACTGCCCCCGAGTGAAAGCTCAAAAGAATTTGTGGAAAATGAAAGTGGTGAAGTGAAAAACCAAGGGATACCAAAAATGATTCTCTCCACAGTGGGTCTTGTGGGAGAATCTGGTGGTGAGAAGAAAGATAAGGAGGGCAGTGGTAAGAATAGAAAACAAATAGAATCAAGTGAATCTCAGATGGACAGTAAAGAGCTCAGGTTAAGGTCAGGCAATGTGCACAAGCTGACGATTTCCGCAGGGGCACATCAGAGTTTGGGGAGAGTGTTGAGGATCGCGTGTCCTCCCTGCCAAAGCTAACAATTCTTCCAGTAGTCCCAAAGAAAGATGAGCAAGAGGAGATGGAGGGCGGGGATGCCAAACACCACAAATTAGGTAAGTTTTCCATGGATGAATTGCAGCCAGAGAAAATGAGTTTAAGGAAAAAGAGATCCCTGGGTTCAATGGAGGATTTGTGGGATGAAAGTGTGTTTGATGAGGCATCTAAAAAGCACAAGAGAGAGGAGGCAGATTGTGGTGGAGTGGAGAGGGATGATGGCCAGTGCCAGATGACAGGGGAGGACAAGGAGGGACCAGAGGAGGACAAGAGGAAAGCAACACCAGTCCTCAAGATATCCTTTGGTCCTGAGGGGAAGGGCACCGTGCTCAAGATTCCCTCCAAGAGTACTGTGGTGACCATGAACACCTCTGAAGGGGACACGGAGGAGGAGATGAACAAGAAATATAAAGACATGAGTGCCAAAGCTGCCAAAAGAGCATTGAAGAAAGCCAAAAAGGAGGCACAGAAGAAGACTGTGCTTGGTGGGGCGTCGCCGGCCTACATGGTGGGGGGGATGTCGCCAAGGTTTGGGGGAATGTCACCACTGAGGCTTGGGGGAATGTCTCCAGCCAGACTAGGGGGATTCTCTCCTGCAAGGTTTGGTGGCACCTCGCCGGCACGGTTTGGGGGAATGTCTCCGGCCAGAGCGGCAGCTGTTGACCTCTCCACGCGAGACTTGCCTCCCAAGAAACACAAACACAAAGTGAAGCATAAAAAGAAGCACAAAGATGAACGCCGTCACAAATCACCGGACGAGATGAAGGACCAGATTGAAGTGCAGGACGAACAGAAGGACACGGTTGTGCTTGACTCTGCTGATGCTGACATTCCTGTCGAGAACATCACCCCTGAACTACAGTGGAATTCCTCGGAAAGAGCAGAGTATCCTGCCACCACATCACCTCACGGCCTCAACCATCCCCCAATTGTCAACTCTCAAGCAGCTGTGGCCAGTCCAGGCATTCCCCTTCAGCCCTCACGACACAAGCTCTCCATCTCCATCAAGAGAGTGAGCAATGCAAGCTATGTGGCATGTGACTCCAGCCACTCTGACGGGGAGAGGACCTCCACCCCTACCAACCTCATGCACTTTAGTGAGGAGGAACCAACAGACAAGCCACATGAGGCAGACAGTTTCCAGGACCCCACCCTCACCCTCACCACAGAGACAGAGGAATATGGGAAGCTGGCACCCCTGGAAATGCCAGAGTCTTACAAGGTGGAGGGTGCCAGGCTAGACCATCCAGCACTGGAGGCACAGGAGGAGCAAAACCAGCAGCTATTACCACCATCGTTTGGCATGGAGACCCCCGAACCTTCCCTCCCTGGCAGTGACTCCCCAAGCAGCGACGACACTTGCAATGGGGCCATTCCAGACTTCCCGAGCAGCGCACCAAACATTGGGGGGATGGAGGAGGAGCAGAGTGCAGCCCTCCTGATGAAGCTGAGCTGGAAGGAGGTGGACCGGTGTGAAGTGGACAAGGGGAGAGTGATGGCAGTGGGGGACGTTGTGTGGGGCAAGATCCACGGTTTCCCTTGGTGGCCGGCCAAGGTGAGTGTTGTTGCTTCATGGGAAAAGTTTAGGTTGTGGCTGTTGGTTCTAAGATTTGCTAAAGTAAAGACAGTTGATCATATACTGAATTTTGAGGAAACATTGTAAGAAATATCACTATCTTTATATACGGGGATACTTCATTCTGTTACTGTACTGATAGGTTCTGATACCGTAGGATAGGGAAGTAATGATAAACGAAGGAGCTCAGTATCTTTGATCTTTTCATATTCACTCAACCCACGTTGGTATTAGGTGATGGCCATCCGGGTGTTGCGGGAGAGGAATGGTGATGCCCGGTGTCAGCAAGCACATGTCAGCTGGTATGGCTCCTCCACCTCTTCCCTCATGCCAGCCAACACTCTACAGCCCTTCCTCCAAATGTTCAAGGTAAAAATATGTCTCCTTTTTTACAAAAGTCTTGTCAAACTTAAAACTCTTACATTTTAGTTTCATCTTAGCATTTTGTTTCTGTGTGTCATCTCTAGCCAGACCATCCTTCAGTGTGCCTGTTAGCCATCTGAAAGAAAAAGAACCTCATGTATTTAAATTCTACATAAATTTGAATTGTTAAAGTTTGTGACAAAAGAAATTTTCCTTCAGATGCGGTATAACAAGAAAAAACGAGGGCCCTACAGGGAAGCCATCAAGCAGGCCACGTGTGAGGCAGAGCAGACCCCCGCTAGTGACCTGCGTCATCCTGAGGTGGTGGGAGGTGAGCAGCAGCAGCAGCCACAGCAGCACCAGGCACCGGAGAATCTGCTGGGGGCGTCACCAAGGGAAGTGGATGTGGTCAGTTGAGACGAATGGTGGTGAGATGATGCAGGAATGTGGCTGAGCTTTAAAAGGTACTGCTGATCTTAATATTATGGAACAGTTGTCTCCATTGCAGTGTAGTGAAGGAGGAGCAGCAGCAGCAAGGAGGTGGTGAGCTGCGGTGGTGTGGCTGATCAGTGCCACAGCCAGTGATTATCATGTGTTCAGTAATATTTACTGGATTTATTGTTTATAATACCTAATTTAAAGAGAAAATTTGGTGCTGTTGATAATGCAGAAATTTGATGTTGTACTTAGTTAGGATGTGAATAAGAGTGAGGCTCAGAGGGACAGGTATGCACATATCCATGGAAAGTGCATAGGGAACAGTGACTGTACAGCAGAGAGGCTGCAATAGAAAATTATTCTCCTTAGTGTAAATTTATACTGTTTATATGGAAATAATTTGTAGATATTAACATTAGAGAGAGATGAAATATGAAACTGGTGCTTGGAAATATCAGAAAAACTGAGTAATGGCCAAACTCTTATCAGATGGATTAAGTTATGTCACTTCCCATGACAGAAATCATGTTATCACTCACCATTGAGTAAAACTCTCTCCAAAACTCTCCCTAATTCCCCAGGGGCAACCCTTAACTGTCCCTCCCTTACATCAGTCTGCCACCCTGCCACCCATTGTTGCCCTGCACACTCCATCCTTGGCTCATTGGAAGTATGTATCTTGTAATACAATGTGAGCTTGCCTGCTGATAAGTGAAAACTAACCAGTTCAGATGTGCATGTGCAACCCACAAAAAATTATGCTTTGCCTCATTTCTTACAAATAAAATGTGATTTGAAAACCAAAGCACAAGAAGAAGAAGAAAGGGCATTTGCATTCACACTTGTGATATTGTGAGCATCAGTGATGATGGAGAGGCAGTTTAGTGGAGGAAACTCACCATCATGTGCTGTAATGGTGTGACTGTACCACAGTTTCACACATTTCTTACAGCATATTTTCTGTTATTCAAACTGTCGTTGGGGCAGATACTTCTTGCTTTGTTTGTCTTTCAGTAAATAAGAATACTGTTATCTCTCTCTCTCTCTCTCTCTCTCTCTCTCTCTCTCTCTCTCTCTCTCTCTCTCTGTGTTTTTTTTTTTATAACAAATGGTCATCCATTTATTCAGACACATTATTCCAGTAACCTTGTTTATTTTTTGTTACCATGACAGCACATTCAGTATCGTTGACATATTCGTAGAGTTATGCAGCTAAATATTTCATGGGCTTTCAGGAGCTGTCAACATTTGCCACAGATTATTGATACCTATTTACCATAATGAAGTATTGCCAAAAATCCATTATAAGACTGGTGAAGGATTGAAGATAATAAATCCATAGCAGTTGATAGCCAAATGCACGCATGCACACACACACACACACACACACACACACACACACACACACACACACACACACACACACACACACACACTCTGTAAACAGTATATTCTCAGGTATGCTTTTGAGTTGGGGAGTTAAGATTGACTCAGTAAGGGAATATATTTTCATAATCTAAACTTTTAGGTTTTTTGAAGAATAAGCCATTTTTACTTTATACTTAAAGAAAATATGAAAATATGAAATAATTGATGCAAATCATGCAAAATTAAGAGTAATGAATTAGAAGTTTTTGTCATGCCGAAGTTATTCAAGAAATGCTAAAGATAAGGAGACTGCTTGTATATTTTCATGTGATTTAGTTTCATGTGAGCCAAAGAAGAATGTTGTTTAAATGTTTTTTGAGATTTTTTCAGTTTATTTCTGGAATGTCATTGTAATTGCATTTTTTGTGTAAAAGTAGAATTTATGAATTTCACATGTTTACGTTTATGAATTGTTTTCAGTGTTTTGAGCAATCTGCTTTTTGTGATGTGCCAGACCACCTCTTTGAGAGGCAGCCAGTTGTATGTACAATATATGAATTGATTTTCTTGTTGGTAACATCATCATTCTAGAAGTAACTACTCCATAATGTATCCCAAGTTTGTCTCCATATTATCAGCTGTGCATTAGAAAATATATAGATTTTTAATGACAGCAAAGTCAATAATGATAGCTACGTCAAACAAAGACTCATTACATATACATGTATCAGAAGATCATAACCATTGTGTAACATTTACTCATGGCTCATTGCTTGGTGCCAGGTGATTCTGTCTCTCGTTAGTCAGTCTGGCATTTCTGTACCTAAACTTATAGCATAATGTGATCCATGTAAATAGTAGGAGTGTACGTCCTTATTAGTGTGTGTGTGTGACTGAGTGGAGGGAGAGGCGCCTGAATCTCTCACTGTGCATGCCAAACTTTCCCCCACATAGAGCTTGACTGCTCCTTATGTGATTATGTGAGCCGGCATGACAGTGCCGGCGTTGGGCTGCAGCTGCATTGTGTGTGTCAACATTTCACTAGTTCTTTGGGATTACAACTCTAAGGCTGTAATGGTTTTTGTGTTTTAATACTGTGGAATGTAGAGCAGGAGTGTTGTATACTTTGGAGTCACAATACAAGGTTAGGTATATAGTCAGATACAGGCAGTGATGATAGAAGGAAGCACGGCTGAATGAAGCGCTGTGTGTCGTGTTGGGAGCGTTAAGCGTGAGGAACCGAACAATTTGTGTAGAATTAACAGCCATTTAGATTTGTACATTGTAGCCAAATGTTATATAGGATCTTCCATATTTTTTTTAGTATTGTAAATATGTCACTTTTTCACATTATTGTTGTATACATATCATATATATTGTTTGTCCCATTCTCTTAAAGACTAAGGTAGACTTCCTCCCCATTCATATGTCATTATTTTCAGCTGACAAAACTTTGCAAGATATAAACAGTGATGTAACAAGCAGGGTATTAATGCTATAGACCTCATTGTTGACATACAAGCCCGGTGTGGCTCCTGGTCCCTGTGCCCCTGTCACTCCCTGCCTCCTCTCCCTGCTTCCCCTCAGCCTCCCTTGATGCTCCTCTGGGGTGAAGACTGGCCTTGTAGACTTGAATAATAAACCGTTTTGCTGTTTTCTAGTTGTGCTTGAGGTAATGATTCATGGCATGTTGCTTCTTTCAAGGTGTCCACACTGATGATAGAGACTTGTCACCATTGTGGATGTGCTATATAACCATCACCAGGTCTACTGCACGGCCACACACTCCACCCTCTTCACTGACCCCATCCCCCTCCCTGCTACCCAAGGACCCACCCCACCAATCCACCCCCAGAGTATAAATGAGAATAATGCATGTCTCCTTGGCACCACAGAATGTCCCTTCCATATATATATTCAAGCAAATTTCCAAGTATTTTTGTATAGTTTTAATACAGAATCTCTCACAGCTGGGTTGCCAGGAGGCTGTGAGATATTGACAGGCCTGACTCATTAAGGCAGGGTTATCATAGTCATGCTTTACTATTTCTTGGACACAAGCGCTTTGGTAGTTGGGATGACTGTCGTCGTAAAGGCTTTCTTGCTAAATATTTTCTACCATCTTGTGCTTGAAAAGTGTTCATTGATTGCAAGGAGAGACTCAGTTTTGTTTCTGTTTTGTCATTTCATTTTTTTTTTTTTTTTTTTTTTTTTTTTTTTTAGCAAGCTGTTATCATGCACATCCACATTCATTTCTCTGACTTGCTAGAAAATTGGGGATAATTTTCTGATTTAAATTCTGTGAAGTGTTAAGAGCATGACTTATGTAAGTAATAATGAGGAATCCGTTTGTAAGGAAGCAGCTTCAATGTTAACAGTGTGCATTCATTTTGTTCATATTAAGGAATTCTCAGGTGTTTTGGGGAAGGGAACAACCAAAGAATGGACCGGTTTATTGACTAAGACTCTGGTGTTAAATTATAGATACATATTAGCTGCAGGATGAAGCGATAAATAGTTTTATGTTTGTACGTGAGCATTTCTAACAGTGGAAACCTTTGCATTTCTCACAGAAGCACTCATGAATGACTCTCCAGCACACATCTCTTCTTTGTCATTGTAACATTTAATAGAGAATATATATTTTTAATACTGTACTACTCATAACTTTGTTTTCCATCATATACTGCACACAACCATTTCAGAGTCTAAATACTACTAGTAGAGATTTAGTATTGTTTTTAGTTTGAAGACTGTTGGTATTTAACAGTGACTCATTTACCAGGAGTGTTATGTAATGCAGGATGTTCTACTTCAACTTGCTTTTCATGAAAGAAGCAAAATGACTTTTTTCTTTGTTATGGGTGACGGAGGAGGCTTAAGTACTAAGGAAAAGCCACTATATTATTTTTTGCATGAAAACCTTCATAATTATTTTTTTGTAAATATATATATGAATATTATAGTTCTCAATAGTCTGGTTTTACTTTGATATCGTGTGTCTGTGTTACTTGTTTGGTGAGTTCAGTAATGTGTGACCACATGTGGTGTACATGTGTGATGGATCTGTTAAAACTGTGACTGACACACAGTAGTGCAATAGTATGACTGACAGGAACATGATGAGCAGCAGTCTGTTACTACTTGATTGGTGCTGACACGATTGTGATAGTGACAAGAAGTATGATGAAAATTGTGTCAGGTGTTCAATGGCTTCTTAACTTTTTGGACCAGAAAATTATAATGTACTTTATTTATGTATTCATTTACTCTCCATCTCTGAACTAAAAGTTTTGATGATTTTGTCAAGTTAGAAATGTAAAGATTACAGACTGTATTCTCAAACATTTTGGTGCCTTATGCTGACTACCTGTAGCAGACTCCAGTGGAAGTTGTTGTGAGTTGTCAAGGGTGTTTAAGGTTCTTGTTATAATTTATCGGGATTCGTATCTATCACTGATTAAAAAAAGCACCCATGAGAACCAGACTAATTACTGCTGTAGCCTTTGAAAACAGTTGTTACAGAGACAAGGTGTTTGAAAGTACAAGTCAGTGTCTGTGGAGTCTTTTGTCCCGTGTAAAGACTTGGAATGTTACCGTGCAGTTTTGAACCTTGCTTGGGGTCCTACCTGACAATGACCCCTGCCCGTTGTACTGCCAGTGAAGGCTGTCTCCTTGATATATGCGTACATGCAGTGTTGAATAAGTTTTAAAGCCTCAAATATTACATGTCTGCAAGGCCCCATTATTGTGTCTGAATTCTCCATGTTTTGTGTATCATTGTATTGCCAGGTCATGTTAATCAATGTTCTTTGTAGCTGGTCAATAGTCCTGCCCCATCTGTCTCCCCTCAACTCTCGGAGCAGTCAAGAGTTGGCCGGGTTGTTGTGCCTCATTGCAGCACAGGAGAGGTCATGTCTTCCAGTCTCTTTGCTCTTCCTCATAAACACCCTGTTAAGAGATTGTGGAGCAGACAGGCACTGGCAGGAAAGGCAATGTTATGTTTTATTCATTACTTTTTATCAAGACTTGTAAGAGGCAGTGGTGTGATGGTCCACAGGGCATGGTTTGGGTGTGAACTGAGGTGATGATGGATGAGCAGGATTTGGAATGTGGCCCCTATGCTAATCAGGACAATTTTAAGTTGCTGCTATTCAGACCAAAGAATGTTGGAGTCATGTGTTCGACTAATGTGATTTTTGTGTACATAGTATATATTCCTTGGGACACGGAGTATGTAGATGCCAGACTAGTTTTTTATTTTGTATATCTTTGAAGACTTGACACTTATAACATAATGACAATGTACTTACTTATGACAACAAAATTTTCCTTTATGACTGTAATACGCTCCATCCATTTCATATTCTAAAGAAAAATATTCACAAACATATATTAAGTAGTAATGAGTATTGTCCTTGTAAATTCCTAAAACCAATGTTATGTTTTTGTTGTTCAAAACCAGTTCCTGCTCAGGCCGACAGCCACTGGGGCTCTTGTACGAGTCACCAGGTTAGTTGTGATGACTGGCTGGTTCAGTCATACTGGTGCAGTGTTCAGCTTGGTTCATTCCACCACATTGAATATTATGCAAAACAAAACATATACTCCATTACTGATATCCCATTTCATCCCAGCATCCTCAGGCAACATTTAGGGTCACCTGGAGACCAGCCACCCCAGCTGTTTCAGGGGTTGGTTATGATAGATTAGGTTACCTGTGATCTAACAAATCTTGACTCAATGTAACCCATTCATCATGTGATCCATGTTTTGCTTTCCATTGCACAATGTATCAGGAGCAATTCAGGTTGTTCTTTCTTCAGGACCTTGAGTGGTATGGGTGGAGATTGCGGTGGTGTGATGGTGAGGTTGAGGTGGCAGGGCAGTTAAGGCTGACCAATATCTATTCATGCCTTACTCACTTGACTCAATACTTGTACTAACCAAGAACTATACTTTCAATACTGTATCTTGCATCAAAATAGTATTCCCTTTACACTTCTTCCTTTTTATAATACAGCACCATATAACTTCAACAATATGGTCCTCCTACCTTTTTTCTGTCACGATAAGGTCCACAAGACCTTTTATTCCAGCACACGCTTGTACTCTTAAGTTACTTCAATCTGTTCATGTCTGGCATTTCTTCCTCTAAACTTAAGGCACAAGTAGATATTCTCAGTCTTAACTTGTCTACTGCTTCATATGGGAGGTGAGAGAGTGTGTTGAGTAGAGGTGAAGCCTTTGTTGATCCTGGAGGCTTTGTGTTGGCATCCCTGGCCAGTAACAGTTAGGGGAGGTTGATGTGAAGGGGTTTATTCAGACATTGGCTTCCTCTCACATTACTTCACATTTGCCTGCAGGAAAGGAAATTGTATATCTCGCTTGTGTGTGTGTGTGTGAGAGTTGTGAGGATGAGTGTGAAAGTTCTCCACCTCTATACCTGTCACTCATTACAGCATATTCAGGAATTTATCAAGGCTTTGGGGAATGTCATTTATTGAAATATAAAACTTCAAAGCACTGGAGAGAAAGCTGCTACTCCTCAGTCATTCAATAAAAAAATCAATAAAATTGTATCAAGAATTAATGACCTTCTGTATGATTATTTCCTTTTTATATTTATATGTTTTTTGTCATTTAAAAATTGCTTTGACCCATCTCCTGTGACAGTCTCATTATTTTATCACCTTACCATCGTCATTATCATGTCATTTTCTATGCCATCTCCTCTCTCTTACTCATTATCATTCAAAATTTACTTAGCTTCTTTGCTTTACTCATCTGTGTAATGGATTTGGTATCCTTACACATTCTCTTTGCCATCATTTTTCATATTGTTTAAGTGGTCTGTGGCAATATACTGTACTCATCCATTTTCCTCTTTCCTGGTGTCAAATGACTTCACTCATTTACTATATATGAGTAATTTCTATTGCCCCAGTACCTCCTCAGTTCTGTCTTTTCCTTTGTCTTACTGCTACTTAACTCGTATTGTTGTATACAGTGCCAAACAATAATATGCCTTGGTGTCATATGTGGATAATGGGAGGATTTATAAAAGTAAATTCTGGCTAAACTTGCTGAAAATTTACAGAAACGGGTGTATGGCATGAGATGACACCCAGCCTATTCATCCCTTCATGACTATAGCCATGAACCTTGTATGGGGGCGAGAAGACGTGTACCTATCCCAACTTTCCAGACTGGGCTGGATATACAATAGTACTATGGCTTCCCCTTCACCTTTCGTGGTAAGTTGTCAGTCATTATGTTACGTTTTGCCAGTAAGTTGAAAAATAATGGATACTCTCTCTCTCTCTCTCTCTCTCTCTCTCTCTCTCTCTCTCTCTCTCTCTCTCTCTCTCAGCTCGTAACAAGCATATTATAACGAGCTAGGCCAGGTTGACATTAGGATTCTCGAGACTGTTTTACCTGTTATTTTCTTTGATAATACGCATCTTTTACTGTATTAGTGGCGTTGTTCTGAAGGTGTGTTTTTGCTATCAGTTTTCCCTTCAGTATTAGTTTAGCATGGTGAATAACATCAGTAAAGGTAAACAGTTAATGAAAGTTGCCTTGTTAAAGTTGTTAGGAAAGGATGGAAGTAAGATTTATAGAGGAGTAAAGTTTAGCATTCTAGTTTGTAATGGTTGAAAGAATTATGATTTATTATAGTGGACAGTAAGAGACAATGCAGGTGAAGTCTTTATAATTAGCTTTGCTTTGGCAGGAGGTGTAAGGAGGCTGAAGTCACAGCCATAAATGTCAGAATGGGAATCGGACATGGTTTACACGATTAATCTCACCAGTTTACAGTTACTACTCCACTCCATTTATATCAGACAACTTATTTAATTCACAACGATAAATGGGAAGAATAAAACTAACTGACATATCAATTAATTAGACTTTTGGCAGGTGGGAGGAAGTCATAGCCACAGTCAATAGGTTCACACAGGGATCTGGACGTGGTCACTTCACTCCAGCCTGCCATCAGTGGAGACAGCGGCAGCGGCGGCGGTGTCTCTCATTTCTGCCTTCAATATGCTGAGTGTGGCCAGGACAGCTGCCAGGAGCCTGCACACCCGTCTGTTCTCCACCGGGGCCAGCATGCAGGGACCCGCCGTGGCTGTGGTGAGTTGTGGTGGTGTGGTGAGCGTTGATTCTGTCTGCCGGTGGTGGTGGTGGTGTTGGTGTTGGTCACTGGTGTCATAAGAAGCCGTCAGGTTCTTGTATGTACGAAGCTTGGGCCTTATATTGGCCAGGTGTTCTTGTATCGACTTGTTTCCTTTAATACACGCTTGTTACTCTGCTAGAAGGTAAAACTAAAGGGTTGGACCTCCCCCTCCTCCTTCCCACCACTCCGTCTACCACCAAGCACGGGGGACTGTGGAGAGCATCGGGGAGGACAAAATAGCGATTATGGCAGTCAGGGAAAACTCTAAGTACAGAATATGAGATTTTAGGAATATTTTTCCAAAGAATCGCAATAAAGAAATAATGACCAACTAAAGTAAATCTAACCTAATGTAATATGAAATAGCACTGCAATATTGATTTAATTACTGTGGCCTACAGGAATTATCCCCAGATTAAAAACATTACAGATGTGTTCTATAGTAAGTACCACCTGGCATTGCCTTTTTTAATGATCAGAAGAGAGGTTTAGTCTTGTAGATTTTCTGCCATTAATAACCTGACCAAACATGGAGTTTGTACTTATATTAAATCTACTTTGAAATTTTGTGAAGTTAAAATGGTTTTTCCTAATGTTATTGTTGTTTATCTGCATGGTTTTGTTTTTTATATGTTGATTTTGTATACGAAGATCACTTTCAAAAACAGCTGATGAAAATGAGCCATTAATTGCTATTCAATGTGATTCTTGTTTTGAAAAGAATATTATATATAGTTTTACAGGATTTCAATTTGTTAACCATTGTGAAGTGGTGTGATGTACTTTTATCACTAACGTTATTATATCACTTCTTCCTGTGTGGTGGTCCAAGCTCTTCCTGGCTCTTCAGTAGAGTTTGCCACAAATAACATTCCTGCTGGTGTAGTCTATTACTTATATCTATCAGTTCATAGTTGCTCAGGTAATCCAGGACATCCTTAGGCTGCATTTACACCAAGCGATTCGATTCGATTCACTTCATGGAGAATCATTTGAATTGATTCATTTTGAATTGGCATAGTTCTAACAGAGCGAATCATCAGCACATCATTCAGTACCAAGGCAGCCTTCCAGGAGCATGGATGCACTGGCTACTGCAGAAATAGCAGTGTTGCTGTGGTTGAGGAAGTGTAGGTGGAGGTGGGGGCAATGAATATGGGTGCATACAATTAATTCTAGAAGACCTGAATTTGGGAGCTTGGAACTATGCTGATTCAAAATAAATCAATTTAAATGATTCTCCATGAATTGAAATGAATCGAATCGCTTGGTGTAAACACAGCCTTAAGGAGCTGATAAATCCAGAGTAGGAGGGTTTGAGTTCCTTGGCATTTGGCCTTTTTTATTAAGTTTGTCTTTGCATAAAATCTTGTAGATAATCCACCTCCAGATAGGCTTTTAATCTCGTAAGATAAAGTCAGGAGTTTAAGGTAAAACAAAGACTAATAGTTTGAGATAAATTTATTTACATAACATTCTTTGTTAATACTGTCCCTGATACTTCAAAGGAATATATTTATAGATTTATGGCATATGTGGTAATCTTCCTTTTAGGTGCTGTCTGGGTCTGGTGTGTATGATGGTTCTGAAGTCCATGAGGCCTCGGCAGCTCTGGTGGGGCTGACACGAGGCGGGGCTGATGTGACGTGCTATGCTCCAGATGCTCCTCAGATGCATGTTATCGACCACACCAAGGTGAGCACCACAGAGCCTGGAAAGTGTGGGGTGTAGGTCTTTTGTGTTATTTGCATGCATCATATTAACCCCTTCAATACTGGGATGCATTTTCATATTTACTCTGCTTATTATTTGTTGATTTTATACAGCTTCAGAAACTCCTGCAGGGATTAAAATAGTAGACTCTGGCCATTAATCTGATCTCCATAGACTCTTCCTGATTTCAATAAAATCACTTAATCACAATGAAAAACTCATGGCAAAAATGCATCCCAGTACTGAAGAACATGTAACATTTTTCACTACAGATACTTTGCTTTTTTTGCAGTCATGAAAATAGTTTGTGTGTTGCAGGGAGCTCCATCTGAGGGAGAGAGCCGCAATGTACTGGTGGAGTCTGCACGTATTGCTCGAGGTGCGGTGAAACCCCTGACTGAACTGACCAGTGGTGGTGCTGATGCTGTGTTCTTCCCTGGAGGGTTTGGAGCAGCCAAGAACCTGTGAGTGGCCAGGTGGAAGGCAGGGACAGGAATAGAGAAGCTGCAGGTGTCTAGGGTGCTGGCAAGGGTGTGTGATATCTTTCAGATCATAGGGTGTGTGTGTGTGTGTGTGTCTCATGGCTGTTGTGTTAATGTTGGTGCATGCTACAGGTCTGACTTTGCTGTGAAGGGAGGAGACATGACAGTGAACAGTGAAGTTGAGCGAGTCATCAAGGACTTCCATGCTGCCAAGAAACCCATTGGTCTGTGCTGTATTGCGCCTGTGCTGGCAGCGCGAGTCCTGGGCGGCAGCGGCGTCACCCTCACCCTGGGACAGACAGGTGTGTACTGCTTCTCTTACTATTCATTTATAGCATTAAGTACTTCATTTATAGTGCATAGAAGGAATTTCAAGAGTCCTTTGTTTAGTATTAGTCTTTAATCAATGAGACTGAAGTGTTACATTAGATATATTGTCATCACAAGTATTATTATCAGCTTTGACCATAAAAACTTTGTCTGTTACAGATGATGGTTCAGGCAAGTGGCCTTATGCTGGGGCCATTGAGGCTGCCAAGGGCATGGGAGCCACAGTGGTGGAGAAGGTAAGGAACCTGTCTCTTTTATTGGAGTATTTGACGAGATTGATCAGTAACATACTTAAAGATACCTGTTGAGAAAATGGTTGAAATTCTGTAATTTTGTAATGATAATTTTGTGCTTACTATGCATATCAGGGGCTGTGTTAGTGTTTTCAGGAGAAATTCTGTAAGGAAGTGATGAATTCAAATTATAGTTTGACTATCATAGATATCATTTTGTCACTCATCAAGTAACAGAAGTGGATAACAGAGGCTCAGAACATAGAGTAAAGTGTCCTGCCATGGCATGTATTGTAGATGATATGACAGGACATGATGGGGGTACAAAATATGCAAACATGGTACTTTTGATGCTGAAGATTTTATTGGGTTTTTATATACTTATTTTTAATGTAGACTTTGGACTGGTCAAGGGCAACAAACAAGGGGGTTATTCCTGAAACACAATGTAATGCTGCCCCTGAAGCTCCTTGTGGGCTGAAATATTTCAGTAGAGAAGTAAGTCAATAAGACGTCTTGCTACAGAGTGTTGAGGAAGTGGTGGTGGACGAAGCCAACAAGGTGGTCACTACGCCCGCCTACATGTACAATGGGAAGTTCCACGAGATCCATGATGGAGTGGCCAAGGCTGTCGGTGCCTTGCTGGGCCTCATCAAGAGTTAGTGCGGGATGGACAGCAATGTGTGCGCCAGCCACTCCAGTCATTGTCTTGCATTTGTTATTCCATTAGTGTTGTTGCAATGCCTGTCTCACTGCTGCTGTGTGGCAAAATATCTTAAGCAACACATCTCTTAAGAGTCAGTCACTCAAGTGCAGTGTGAATATTACAGCAGTGTGAGGAGGGATGCCACTTCATACTTGCCTTGCAATTCAACTTAATTTGAAGGATGAATATACATATATTTCATGAAACTTGTGCTTTGCTTATTATAATTATAATAATGGCTATCTAGCAAGGTCATAAACATTTAGTTGGGAGATGAATTCTTGTGCTACATATTCAATAGTAATTATAGTTTGAAAATAAGGAGGAACTCTGAATTCACCATTCATTCCTTATCAAGAGAGCAAGAAGCTTGTGCTACAAGCACCACAAGCATTAGAATAGAGATCTGGAAAGGGTTAGTATCATGAGAAATATCAATTGTGATCATAGAGACTGGATTTGTTTGAAAACATGTCTGATCGACCAGAGAGAATTGGAGCCCGAGTCCTGGATGTCACGCTGTAGGTGATAGGAGGTGGCATTGAAATGTGATATGTGTGTATTTTGAAAATTATCAATAAGGTTGCTGATACTCATGTCACTAAATTATGAAAAAAGCAGGACTGCTGTGCAGTGTACAGGTTAAATTAAGGATGAACATTGAATTTCATAAATAAATCAGGGTTAATACATGTGACTATATTTATCCAAAGAACTAACCTGTCAGGAATGAAATTAGGACTGCCTTGTTGACAGATAGTGAGTACTGGTCATGGTTCCCAGCAAGTCTTGCAGTGCGAGTGAGTACTGGTCATGGTTCCCAGCAAGTCTTGCAGTGCGAGTGAGTACTGGTCATGGTTCCCAGCAAGTCTTGCAGTGCGAGTGAGTACTGGTCATGGTTCCCAGCAAGTCTTGCAGTGCGAGTGAGTACTGGTCATGGTTCCCAGCAAGTCTTGCAGTGCGAGTGAGTACTGGTCATGGTTCCCAGCGTCTTGGAGTGCGAGTGAGTACTGGTCATGGTTCCCAGCAAGTCTTGCAGTGCGAGTGAGTACTGGTCATGGTTCCCAGCAAGTCTTGCAGTGCGAGTGAGTACTAGTCATGGTTCCCAGCAAGTCTTGCAGTGTGAGTTTCCTCACTACTGTCCAACACTCCCCAGCACATTACTTGGCAGCCTCAAGAGTGTCAAGCACTCCAAACAAAAAGAAACCGAAGAAAGCATTAGGTTCACTGAAAATTAAACTATATTTTTCTTTCCAGTGTTAACCTTTATTGGGCAAGTGTCTTGTGTGGGACACTTAATAGCTCTTGTTTGACCAAATATGGTGGAGGACGACACCCTGGACACTCTGGATGAGGTCTTTGATGACAACGACGACAACTTGGACCCTGACCCTTGGACCCTGAAGACTCCTCAACCTCCCCGATGATCTCACTCCCACAATCTCAGGTAATCAAAGAAACTAGTATTAGTTTTAAAGAGAAGTAATGTTTGTTTTGGTGCCATGTTTAGAGGGCAAAGTGCTGTGATGTCATTGCCATTTAATTTGGCCTTTAGATGGCTGCAATAATTGTTTTGGTGTCATTTTTAAAGGTACAAGTCTAGTCATGTTTTTTTAAGGGCCCTAGTGTTTGTTTGGCTGTCATCTTTAAAGTGACAAGTGTTGCAATGTGATAGGCTTGCATTTTCTCTTTCTTGTCGACAGGCACTGTCACCAGGGTCACAGGCCAGATCCAATGCCGGAGGAGGACATCATTGACAACAGTGGGGATGGAGAGGGAGCAACTGCACTGGCTCCCAAGAACGCTACGAAAGCCAAGAAAGATGTGCCAGAAAGGACATGGAAGAATGAGGACATCGCTAATCCGTCGTCTGCCCACTCAGTGAAAGATGAGCAAGGGCCGAGATCCCTACTGCCCCTTAGCCTCAGGAGGGACTTCGTCTGACAGAAGACTGGCGAGTGAAAGGTAAGTAAAGACATTTTTGGTTTATTTCTTTTGTGAAGTACTTTATATTTTTTACTTGACTGTTTTCATGTATTTTCATGTCTGTAGGCGTGACTTTTGGCGTGCTGGAACACACATCCTAGCGTAACGTCTTGATGGGTTTGGTAGACGGTAATTTTGATATGCAGTTTAGTTAGGTTTTCAGGAACGCATATATACCGTAGAACGAGGACTTACTGTACAAGAAAAGTTATGTGGTAAATTATTTATACCCATGGTGGGCGAAGTAGCCCGGATGGGATATATGTGGTTCTCCGTAGACAGGGCACAGTATCCCGGACGGGAAGTAACGTGGCTCCCCGTGAGCCGGGCGGCGGGCGGTTATCCCGTCCGTGATACTTCATTGACAGAACATTGCAGGCAATCAATGCAATAAATAAAAGATTGTTCAAGAGTTAAAGTGTCCTAGAAATACGTCTCGTTTATGACTGTAAGAGGAATTTTTTATATTTCGAATACTTCTTGGTGTGCCTGCTAAAATATTGAAGGATGAATGAAAGTTATTGAACATTTTGTTAATGTGAAGGGAATAAAGGTTCCTTCAAGCTAGCATTTAGAAAATAGATTGATATTATTCCAATACCAAGTTAATTGTATTGATTTGTTATTTTTGTATTGATGAAAAGAGTGACAGAGAGAGAGAGTTTGCATAGCAACAGTGTATCAGTGAAGACACTCACTGTGCGTGCAGCTTTGTGGCAGCGGTGTGTGTGTGTGTGTGTGTGTGTGTGGGGTGGAGAGAGGGGAGGCTGTGACAGTGTACAAGTGGTGGGTTGTTAGGGGGAGTGTGAGTGCTTATTTCCCCGGACCAGGTGCGGCACACTGGCCAAGACGGGAACCACTGCGGGGAATACAATTAATGGGAAAGTTTTAATGGGTAAAGGCTGAGACAGTTTTTTGGTGTTTGTAATTGCTTCTTATGGCAGAAGGATTATAAGAAGACTCACGATTAGTTAGTGTTCAGACTTTTGTGTTCATTAGTGTCATTACTTTTATTTGAGAGAGATACCTAGCATTTCTCAGCATCAACTTGTATATGATTCTTGTATCAATTAAGCATGGAATCCACATTATGAATGAGAAGAATAACTGGAAAACCCAATTATCTGTAGCATTTGATAACAGTCCTGAAGGGAGAGTAAGGGTGGTGTTTTAGGTGAGGGAGCCAGCAGTGTGCCTGGCCAGTGTGATGCGCCAGTTCCCACTTTAAGCAGAGTGATGTGTTTGTAGGGTAGCTGTCCACCTTGCCCCTTGTAGTAGTATGTTACGGGTGTGGCAATGCACTGAGCACCACGTACTGAAACGCTATGCTCCATCTCCTCCTATTTCACTACATTCCAAAGGCTCTAATTGACTCAGGGTGTTCTTTACAGTTTTAGAGACATGTTAAGAAGATGTCTGCATTGTTAGTGGGATAAAAACTCTTGAAAAGCCAGCTAATCATATCTGTGGCTTTTGAAAATAGTCATTGTGAGAGAATTCATCATTTCACCACATTCAAAGGCTCTCGTTAAAGTAACATTGATTTTCAAGAGTGTTTTTATGGTTTTAGGGACAGATTAACAAGGTTTCTTTATTATGAAGTGGAGAAACTGTCTGAGGAACCTGAATAACCATATATATATATATATATATATATATATATATATATATATATATATATATATATATATATATATATATATATATATATGATAATACATTTTATTGTTTATCCAATTTTTTCAATGCCTCTACCTTTCATTTCCTTCCTTTTTTTATCATGGGGTTGTCTCTTATAAAGGGATTCTATGGAAAAGAGGAGACAAAAGATTAAAGTAGAATGAAGAATGGAGGAAAATAGAGAACAAAAGATAATATACGAACAATAGAACAGAGAAAACATACAATATACTACTACTACTACTACTACTACTATGAGGGAAAACTGTAGTCGTTGCCATCGGTGAAGAACATTTAGGCGCCGGCTGAATATGGGATTTTCCCGTGAGCTGCGTTGTCACGTCTTCACAGTACCAGAGGGAGGGGGAGATTGTTTTCATGTTTTCCAGCATTACTTTTTTTTTCCCCCTTGTTTTCTTCTTTTGTTTACTTGCTTACGGTTTTTCTATACATTTTTTTATTGCTTTGGTGTTTTGCGAGTGTTTGATAACTTGTTTTATTGGTTTAGTTTGTTTTAGTTAGTTTAGTATTTCAGATTGATTTTGTTGTATTTTTTGATTTTCTGGTTGTGTTTCAAGTGTCAAGTTAACTTGTTGCCTTGGTTGCCCTTGTTCGCCTATTTGTGTTATTTCGTTAATTAGTTTTCCTTTGACGTTTCTGGTGTTTTATCTTTATTGTTCCATTGTTCATCTGTATTAGTTGCATCATCTACTTGATTTATTAGCGCATATACTGTGTGAATAGCAAATTAGCAAGATAGGACAACTGGTCGTTCCAGGCCGTGACGTGTGTGTTCCTGCCATACGTCAGCAGGGCCGAGGGTCTGTCTGGCAGTCTGGCTCAGTTTGTTGTGCGGTGAGAGTGTGAGCGGGTGGAAAGGTCTTATTATCCTATTGAAAAGCCTCTGGTTGAACAAACTCGGGTTCTTGAAATGTTTGACCATTCTAGTAACATATTATTAAGACGTTTTTTTACCTTTCAAACCCTGGGAGGAAGTGACAAGGGGATTGAACGATCTAAGGACAGAATAATAATAAGGAGTCCCTTCTGCTGGTGGTTCAGTGTGTCATCTTAATACTGGACTAAAGCTGCAAGATGGAATCACAGAGGCTGGAATACGTTATTAAGGTGACTACAGCCATTGTGACACAAGGCTTTACCGTATCAGTGTTTATTTACCTATATAGGAGGGGGGGCTACCCCTCCACAGACCCGGGCACTACGTATCTTGGATTCTTATTTCATCGGTCATTATTATAAGCTCATCTTGCCACATTATGCAGCCATTGTACTAAGCTTGCATATTAGCCATTCAGACATAGCTTTCGTGGTCAAGTTTAAGTTTAGTGAAGGTTTAAGTGAGATATGAGGGGGGGTTCCGGAGCCAACCCGGGCCCACGCCGCCATCCCCGCCCGCGGCCGCCGCCGCCGCCGCCGCCCGCGGCCGCCCGCTAGCCGGCTCATATTTAAGGATATTTTCATTTATGCCTGGACTATTTATTTGGGCTGAGAAGTAAAATTTACTGCTTTCTATGAGTACTGTGGGCTGTTTTGAAGGTCTGCCATGCGTGTGGGGGGTGGAGATAACTGTGGTTGGCGTTATTTTGATCGTAAATAAGGGCGGCTTTTTGCGGCTTTTTGCTCCAAAATTATTGGAACGCCCAAGACCATTCTTTATTTGAGGCAGTATCAAGTTCTTATTAATTGCCGAAGATAGTCCATATCAAACCATGTTTTGTGCGCAAAGCTCAGTGAAATCAGTGGAGGTTAAAAATGTTTGTCAGCGGTGTTAAAGTTGCATTAATTTATTTATTTATCAGCCTGTGAATGATTTATTACTGCCTCTAGATCACTCTGAAGGGTTAAAAATAATTAGAAAGAATTACTTAAGTGATTTGAAGTGGTTTTGGGTTCCTTTGAAGTGGTAGGGAGTGAGTATTTAATGAGTTTTAAAAAGGGTGATATTTTTTATAAAATACTTTTTTCTAGTGGAATTTCTTTACAATTACTGTTGTTTGGAGTTTATTTATGCTTTGAGAATTAGTTAGAGTATTTATCCAGCCGGAAAATGTCCAGTTTTTTGGTCTGAAAGTGTTTTTTCGAAAGGTCATTTTTAAAATGGTCTCCCCTAAAATACGTACGTAAATATAGAGTAGCAGGCCAGGCTGTGACGTCATCAGCCGTGACGTCATAATGGCGGGCGCCTCCCTCTGCCTCCCCTTCCTGACTCTTATCTTACTTATAACATGATATACTGCATGTTTACCATGTGTGTGTGTGTGTCTGTGTGTATGTGTGTGTTTGTGTGTGTGTGTCTGTGTGTGTGTGTGTGTGTGTGTGTGTGTGTGTGTGTTTGATACTGTTATACTGTTATATTTGCTCTTGTCATAATATCTATGATTGTGAAGTGATTTTTTCCAGGGAGAAGACGAAATAGGGACGTGTTTACCTGTCTGTACAGGAAAAGTCACCCCAAAAAGTACAGGTGTGTAAAGAAATGTGTTTAAATTTGTTCATGTGTGCAGTGTAGGCGAATTTAAATGAAGAGATGAATAATGAAATGAAGGTATTATTTTACTTTAACACCAGTCTCCAGTTGGCTTTTCCTACCCTTCATACCATCTGTTGGAGCTTTCCATACTGAGTAATTTGACCCCCATATGTAACAGACGCAAATAAGTAGGGAATATTTGAAAACCTCCAATCTTAAGCTAATATAGGGAACTGAGTGTTAATGCTGTATATTTCCCCAGTGTATTGAGTGCAATGGAATGCAAAAGTGCCAGCTGTGGGGAGGAAGGGGCCATCAGTGTGTGTGTGAGGAGGGAGGGGCCATCAGTGTGTGTGATGAGGGAGGGGCAGGCTGGCTCACCTTCACCCCCTGCCCACCACGCCGCCCCCTCCACCACCTCCACACAGCCTCCCCCCTCCACACAGCCTCCCCCAGACCTCCTCTCACCCCATACAGGTAAAAATACTTAGTTTATTTTTAAATTTTTTTTATGAATAAGTCAAGTTTTGTGTCCAATTGGTACTTAAATATTTTTCTTCAATACTAGTACACCTTTTCATTTTATGATGACAAAACCGCTGGAGGCAGGGTACTCTGTCTTGGGATGGAACCAACCTAGCTTTGGGGGCAGCATGGTGGGTGTTGAGGGTGGGGTTGGGGGTTGAGGGGGCATAGGGGGGTGTGTTTTGGGGGGATGCATATCTGGATGTTTATTTTTGTGTGGTTTTTTGAACTCATTTTCCTTCTTTCACAATAATATCAGTGAATCTAACCTAACTTAACCAATTCTCAAATAGAGACAGAAAAGAAACTCTAAATTGACCAAACCATAACACAAGGTTTAACCAAACCTTAACACAAGGTTTACAGGGTCACACATCACTTATGTCACAAAAAGGTGTTCCTACATTAAGGTGTTAGTCTGGTTAGGCCTCTCCCTGTCCCACTGAGTCTTACTGCGACTGACACACTGTCTCACCAAA
>CM035183.1:8173858-8192951 GCA_020233015.1 Callinectes sapidus | reverse complement strand
GACTAAAGCCGCAAGATGGAATCACAGAGGCTGGAATACGTTATTAAGGTGACTACAGCCATTGTGACACAAGGCTTTACCGTGTCAATGTTTATTTACCTATATAGGAGGGGGGGCTACCCCTCCACAGACCCCGGCGTCATCGGTCATTTTTACCCTTATCACTCATTATTATAAGCTCATCTTGCCACATTATGCAGCCATTGTACTAAGCTTGCATATTAGCCATTCAGACATAGCTTTCGTGGTCAAGTTTAAGTTTAGTGAAGGTTTAAGTGAGATATGAGGGGGGGTTCCGGAGCCAACCCGGGCCCACGCCGGCGTCCCCGCCCCCGCCCGCGGCCGCCGCCGCCGCCGCCCGCGGCCGTCCGCTAGCCGGCTCATATTTAAGGATATTTTCATTTATGCCTGGACTATTTATTTGGGCTGAGCAGTAAAATTTACTGCTTTCTATGAGTACTGTGGGCTGTTTTGAAGGTCTGCCATGCGTGTGGGGGGTGGAGATAACTGTGGTTGGCGTTATTTTGATCGTAAATAAGGGCGGCTTTTTGCGGCTTTTTGCGCCAAAATTATTGGAACGCCCAAGACCATTCTTTATTTGAGGCAGTATCAAGTTCTTATTAATTGCCGAAGATAGTCCATATCAAACCATGTTTTGTGCGCAAAGCTCAGTGAAATCAGTGGAGGTTAAAAATGTTTGCCTGCGGTGTTAAAGTTGCATTAATTTATTTATTTATCAGCCTGTGAATGATTTATTACTGCCTCTAGATCACTCTGAAGTGTTAAAAATAATTAGAAAGAATTACTCAAGTGCTTTGAAGTGGTTTTGGGTTCCTTTGAAGTGGTAGGGAGTGAGTATTTAATGAGTTTTAAAAAGGGTGATGTTTTTTATAAAATACTTTTTTCTAGTGGAAATTCTTTACAATTACTGTTGTTTGGAGTTTATTTATGCTTTGAGAATTAGTTAGAGTATTTATCCAGCCGGAAAATGTCCAGTTTTTTGGTCTGAAAGTGTTTTTTCGAAAGGTCATTTTTAAAATGGTCTCCCCTAAAATACGTACGTAAATATAGAGTAGCAGGCCAGGCTGTGACGTCATCAGCCGTGACGTCATAATGGCGGGCGCCTCCCTCTGCCTCCCCTTCCTGACTCTTATCTTACTTATAACATGATATACTGCATGTTTACCATGTGTGTGTGTGTGTCTGTGTGTATGTGTGTGTTTGTGTGTGTGTGTTTGTGTGTGTGTGTGTGTGTGTGTGTGTGTGTGTTTGATACTGTTATACTGTTATATTTGCTCTTGTCATAATATCTATCATTGTGAACTGATTTTTTCCAGGGAGAAGACGAAATAGGGACGTGTTTACCTGTCTGTACAGGAAAAGTCACCCCAAAAAGTACAGGTGAGTAAAGAAATGTGTTTAAATTTGTTCATGTGTGCAGTGTACGCGAATTTAAATGAAGAGATGAATAATGAAGTGAAGGTATTATTTTACTTTAACACCAGTCTCGAGTTGGCTTTTCCTACCCTTCATACCATCTGTTGGAGCTTTCCATACTGAGTAATTTGACCCCCATATGTAACAGACGCAAATAAGTAGGGAATATTTGAAAACCGCCAATCTTAAGCTAATATAAGGAATTGAGTATTAATGCTATATATTTCCCCAGTGTATTGAGTGCAGTGGAGTGCAAAAGTGCCAACTGTGTGGAGGAAGGGGCCATCAGTGTGTGTGTGAGGAGGGAGGGGCCATCAGTGTGTGTGAGGAGGGAGGGGCAGTCTGGCTCACCTTCACCCCCTACCCACCACGCCACCCCCTCCACCACCTCAACACAGCCTCCCCCAGACCTCCTCTCACCCCATACAGGTAAAAAGACTTAGTTTATTCTTTAAATTTTTTATGAATAAGTCAAGTTTTGTGTCCAATTGGTACTTAAACATTTTTCTTCAATACTAGTACACCTTTTCCTTTTATGATGACAAAACTGCTGGAGGCAGGGGACTCTGTCTTGGGATGGAACCAACCTGGCTTTGGGGGCAGCATGGTGGGTGTTGAGGGTGGGGTTGGGGGTTGAGGGGGCATAGGGGTGTGTTTTGGGGGGATGTATATCTGGATGTTTATTTTTGTGTGGTTTTTTCAACTCATTTTCCTTCTTTCACAATAATATCAGTGAGTCTAACCTAACTTAACCAATTCTCAAATAGAGAGAGAAAAGAAACTCTAACTTAACAAAACCATACCCTAGTCAGGAGCATAGTGCAGTAAGATTTATATATTTTTACATAGTGTACTAAATGTATGTGTATATGACGTAATCAACAAATCATAAAGGTAAGACAAGTCACATCATCCTTCCAGACGCTCCTTAACACAAGGTTTACAGGGTCACACATCACTCATGTCACAAAAAGGTGTTCCTACATTAGGGTGTTAGTCTGGCCAGGCCTCTCCCTGTCCCACTGAGTCTTACTGCGACTAACACACTGTCTCACCAAACTGACTCTCTCTCTCTCTCTCTCTCTCTCTCTCTCTCTCTCTCTCTCTCTCTGTGTGTGTGTGTGTGTGAAAGAAGGTGTGTGTGTGTGTGTTGATGAATTAAGTTATGTAATTAATTGTTTTGTCTTTTTCTTTACTGAAGGAAAGGTTGATGGTATGTGGTGCTTGTTTGTGGAAGAAAGCATTAGGTTCACTGAAAATTAAACTACACACATTAAACTACATTTTTGTTTCCATTTTTCTTTCTTTCTGCTTGTTTTGGTATCATTTTTAAAGGTACAAGTCTAGTCATGTGATTTCAAGGGCCCTAGTGTTTGTTTGGCTGTCATATTTAAAGTGACAAGTGTTGCAATGTGATAGGCTTGCATTTTCTCTTTCTTGTCGACAGGCGCTGTCACCAGGGTCACAGGCCAGATCCAATGCCGGAGGAGGACATCATTGACAACAGTGGGGATGGAGAGGAAGCAACTGCACCGGCTTTCAAGAAGGCTACGAAAGCCAAGAAAGATCTGATAGAAAGGACATGGAAGAATGAGGACATCGCTAACCCGTCGTCTGCCCACTCAGTGAAAGATGAGCAAGGGCCGAGATCCCTACTGCCCCTTAGCCTCGGGAAGGACTTCGTCTGACAGAAGACTGGCGAGTGAATGGTAAGTAAAGACATTTTTGGTTTATTTCTTTATTGTAGTACTTTATATTTTTTATTTGACAGTTTTCATGTATTTTCATGTCTGTAGGCGTGACTTTTGGCGTGCTGGAACACACTTCCTAGCGTAACATGTCTTGATGGGTTTGGTAGACGGTAATTTCAATATGCAGTTTAGTTAGGTTTTCAGGAACGCATATATACCGTAGAACGAGGACTTACTGTACAAGAAAAGTTATGTGGCAAATTATTTATACCCATGGTGGGCGAAGTAGCCCGGATGGGATTTATGTGGTTCTCCGTAGACAGGGCACAGTATCTCGGACGGGAAGTAACATGGCTCCCCGTGAGCCGGGCGGCGGGCGGTTATCCTGTCCGGGATACTTCATTGACAGAACATTGCAGGCAATCAATGCAATAAATAAAAGATTGTTCAAGAGTTAAAGTGTCCTAGAAATACGTCTCGTTTATGACTGTAAGAGGAATTTTTTATATTTCGAATAATTCTTGGTGTGCCTGCTAAAGTGTTGAAGGATGAATGAAAGTTATTGAACATTTTGTTAATGCGAAGGGAATAAAGGTTCCTTCAAACTAGCATTTAGAAAATAAATCGATATTATTCCAATACCAAGTTAATTGTATTGATTTGTTACTTTTGTATTGATGAAAATTTGACCTGCAGAATACATGTAAGAATATTAAACAAAATGATATATTTCAGGCAGTGTGAGAGAGAGTGAGAGAGAGTGACAGAGAGACAGTTTGCATAGCGGCTGTGTATCAGTGAAGACACTCACCGTGCGTGCAGCTTGGTGGCAGCGGTGTGTGTGTGTGTGTGTGTGTGGGGTGGAGAGAGGCGAGGCTGTGACAGTGTGCAAGTGGTGGGTTGTTAGGGGGAGTGTGAGTGCTTCTTTCCCCGGACCAGGCGCGGCACACTGGCCACCACGGGAACCACTGCGGGGAATGCAATTAATGGGAAAGTTTTAATGGATAAAGGCTGAGACAGTTTTTTGGTGTTTGTAATTGCTTCTTATGGCAGAAGGATTATAAGAAGACTCACGATTAGTTAGTGTTCAGACTTTTGTGTTAATTAGTGTCATTACTTTTATTTGAGAGAGATACCTAGGATTCCTCAGCATCAACTTGTTTATGATTCTAGTATCAATTAAGCATGGAATCCACATTATGAATGAGAAGAATAACTGGAAAACCCAATTATCTGTAGCATTTGATAACAGTCCTGAAGGGAGAGTAAGGGTGGTGTTTTAGGTGAGGGAGCCAGCAGTGTGCTTGGCCAGTGTGATGCGCCAGTCCCCACTTTAAGCAGAGTGATGTGTTTGTAGGGTAGCTGTCCACCTTGCCCCTTGTAATAGTATGTGACGGGTGTGGCAATGCACTGAGCACCACGTACTGAAACGCTATGATCCATCTCCTCCTATTTCACTACATTCCAAAGGCTCTAATTGACTCAGGGTGTTTTTTACAGTTTTAGAGACATGTTAACAAGATGTCTACATTGTTAGTGGGATTAAAATTCATGAAAAGCCAGCTAATCATATCTGTGGCTTTTGAAAATAGTCATTGTGAGAGAATTCATCATTTCACCACATTCAAAGGCTCTCGTTAAAGTAACACTATTTTCAAGGGTGTTTTTATGGTTTTAGGGACAGATTAACAAGGTTTCTTTATTATGAAGTGGAGAAACTGTCTGAGGAACCTCTGTGGCCATGGCAAGTAGTAGTAGTAGTAGTGGTGGTGGTGGTGGTGGTGGGAGGGAAGTGTTTCAGCATACTGGCCTGAATGTGTTGTTGCCCTAGTTAAGCAATATATGAAGTCACTCTCTCCCCTTCCTCTCTTGACTAACCTGCCCTGCTTACTACTCTTGGTGATGACTCTTGGATCTGTTCTGTTGTTGCGTTCCTTGAAGGTTGTGAGACAGAAGTTTTATATGACAAGGAGTAAAGTTTGATGATTTTTTATACATATTTTGTATTTATGCATTTTTGGAACGTAGATTATTGTTATTCTTTGAAGATTCTTATTTGTAAGAGTTTTTATTTTTGTAAAAGGGAAAGCTGGCCAAGGGGAAAAGATTGTAAAATAGGTCCAAGCGAGTCCTACATTTGCTATTAAGAAAAGCAACAAAAACTTATAAAATCAGAACGTTTGATGCATTTTTAACAAACTCATTTACGTCTTTAATCTACAAGCGCGTTCATCAATATATCAGAATAAACAATAACGTCACCATATCCCAAAACCGTACATTCGTAAATCAGCGCTCACCAGTACACCTTGCACCATGATCCCCATCCCTCCTGACACCCTAATACCCCTTAATTTAACCTTGACCTCATATCCCGGTTACCCTGATACGCCTTCACCTCACCTCATATCTTCACACCCAAATACATTTTGACCTCATCCTCCCCTAACATCCTAATACACTTACCCTAACCTCACCCTGCCTTTATATCTCTCCTGAACTTAAACCTTAAACCCTGACCCATCATCCCTGACATCCTAACACACCCTGACTCATTTACCGTCCACACAATGAGTCTTTCCTACAACCTCCATCATAGTGTAGTAATTTATATCATCATCCATTTGTCTTCACTCATTGCCAAAGACATGAATTTTCACCACTCAGCTGTCTTTGTTTTCCTCTCAGCTCATTTTCAGCATATTTTGGGGTTACTGGTCTGAATTTTTTGTCTTCTTATTGCTCAGTGCTCAGAAGTTTGGCCCAAGGCAGTAAGAATTGTTGGTGTGCATTTTGAAGGTCCAGTGGCTTGTTAAAAGACTCTTGTGGAAGTTGTTTAGGCTTTCAAGTGTGCTTTCTTTAATTTTTTTGGTTGGTCATGGCCCAAGACAGTGAGAGGAAGTATTTTTCTGTGTTTGAGAGAGGCTGAAGACAGTTAGTCTGAGTAGAGGAGTTGATGTTGAAAAGCTTTTAATGCCATCCTATCTCAAGGTCCAAGGCAGTGAGGAAAAGTGAATAAATTCATCTATCAAGGTTGTGTTTGGTGTGTCAATACACTTGGCGAATCATCAAAGTTCTTTCCACCATAAATAATCAATCGAGGTGAAATTAACAGTTGTGAGGAGAGATTTGTGGTTAACTTGCGTTCTGAATCTCTCTTGTGATGCGAGCGTTGCTTGGTGAAGTGTGCCTGGTGACTCCTTGTGTTCTATGCAGAGTGGCGACAAGTTCAGCATGTTTGTGTTGAGGATGAAATTGTGCTTTTTTTTTAAAGTTAAGGGTATTATTTCCCATTAGTTCTTCCTGTGTGTGTTTAGTGCCATTGGCCTGCCGTGGATGAAACAGACAGACAGACACAGGCATTTAGACAAACAGACATTGGTAATCAAGTATACAGATACGTAAAAAGACAGACAGACAGACGGACAGGCCATGAAGAGTATAGGAGAGGAAGTTATGATTGGGTAGTGTTGCAGTGGAGTGTAAGATTGTGAGTGGCTGTAACATTATGGTTGTGTTGAGGTGTGATTACTAAATGATTGGTTAGGTTAGGTAAGGTGCGATTTCTAAATGATTGGTTAGGTTAGGTGCGATTATATATTTGGTTCTCTGGTGCAGCTAATTTATGCATTGGTGTGAAAGGTGATTAGGAGATGAATGAAGATGAAAAACTAACTTAACTTGCCCTAGAGAAAGAGAAGAATGTTTATACAGAATTGTGCAAGGGATATTATTTTGTCTTGTTTCTATTTTTCTATTTATTTATTTATTTACTTTCTCTCCATTTGTGTTGAGTGTGAGTGATGCATTAGTGAAGGTGAAGAAGAGTTGAGTGTATTGATGTCATGGGCAGCTGATAATATGTACTGCAGCAGTGGAAACATTTACTACTACTACTACTACTACTACTACTACTACTACTACTACTACTACTACTACTATGAGGGAAAACTGTAGTCGTTGCCATCGGTGAAGAACATTTAGGCGCCGGCTGAATATGGGATTTTCCCGTGAGCTGCGTTGTCACATCTCCACAGGACCAGAGAGAGGGGGAGATTGTTTTCATGTTTTCCAGCATTAGTTTTTTTCCCCCCTTGTTTTCTTCTTTTGTTTACTTGCTTACGGTTTTTCTTTACATTTTTTTATTGCTTTGGTGTTTTGCGAGTGTTTGATAACTTGTTTTATTGGTTTAGTTTGTTTTAGTTAGTTTAGTATTTCAGATTGATTTTGTTGTATTTTTTGATTTTCTGGTTGTGTTTCAAGTGTCAAGTTAACTTGTTGCCTTGGTTGCCCTTGTTCGCCTATTTATGTGTTATTTCGTTAATTAGTTTTCCTTTGACGTTTCTGGTGTTTTATCTTTATTGTTCCATTGTTCATCTGTATTAGTTGCATCTTCTACTTGATTTATTAGCGCATATACTGTGTGAATAGCAAATTAGCAAGATAGGACTACTGGTCGTTCCAGGCCGTGACGTGTGTGTTCCTGCCATACGTCAGCAGGGCCGAGGGTCTGTCTGGCAGTCTGGCTCAGTTTGTTGTGGGGTGAGAGTGTGAGCGGGTGGAAAGGTCTTATTATCCTATTGAAAAGCCTCTGGTTGAACAAACTCGGGTTCTTGAAATGTTTGACCATTCTAGTGACATATTATTAAGACGTTTTTTTACCTTTCAAACCCTGGGAGGAAGTGACAAGGGGATTGAACGATCTAAGGACAGAATAATAATAAGGAGACCCTGCTGCTGGTGGTTCAGTGTTCAGTGTGTCATCTTAATACTGGACTAAAGCTGCAAGATGGAATCACAGAGGCTGGAATACGTTATTAAGGTGACTACAGCCATTGTGACACAAGGCTTTACCGTATCAGTGTTTATTTACCTATATAGGAGGGGGGGCTACCCCTCCACAGACCCGGGCACTACGTATCTTGGATTCTTATTTCATCGGTCATTATTATAAGCTCATCTTGCCACATTATGCAGCCATTGTACTAAGCTTGCATATTAGCCATTCAGACATAGCTTTCGTGGTCAAGTTTAAGTTTAGTGAAGGTTTAAGTGAGATATGAGGGGGGGTTCCGGAGCCAACCCGGGCCCACGCCGCCGTCCCCGCCCGCGGCCGCCGCCGCCGCCGCCCGCGGCCGCCCGCTAGCCGGCTCATATTTAAGGATATTTTCATTTATGCCTGGACTATTTATTTGGGCTGAGCAGTAAAATTTACTGCTTTCTATGAGTACTGTGGGCTGTTTTGAAGGTCTGCCATGCGTGTGGGGGGGGGAGATAGCTGTGGTTGGCGTTATTATGATCGTAAATAAGGGCGGCTTTTTGCGGCTTTTTGCGCCAAAATTATTGGAACGCCCAAGACCATTCTTTATTTGAGGCAGTATCAAGTTCTTATTAATTGCCGAAGATAGTCCATATCAAACCATGTTTTGTGCGCAAAGCTCAGTGAAATCAGTGGAGGTTAAAAATGTTTGCCAGCGGTGTTAAAGTTGCATTAATTTATTTATTTATAAGCCTGTGAATGATTTATTACTGCCTCTAGATCACTCTGAAGTGTTAAAAATAATTAGAAAGAATTACTCAAGTGCTTTGAAGTGGTTTTGGGTTCCTTTGAAGTGGTAGGGAGTGAGTATTTAATGAGTTTTAAAAAGGGTGATATTTTTTATAAAATACTTTTTTCTAGTGGAAATTCTTTACAATTACTGTTGTTTGGAGTTTATTTATGCTTTGAGAATTAGTTAGAGTATTTATCCAGCCGGAAAATGTCCAGTTTTTTGGTCTGAAAGTGTTTTTTCGAAAGGTCATTTTTAAAATGGTCTCCCCTAAAATACGTACGTAAATATAGAGTAGCAGGCCAGGCTGTGACGTCATCAGCCGTGACGTCATAATGGCGGGCGCCTCCCTCTGCCTCCCCTTCCTGACTCTTATCTTACTTATAACATGATATACTGCATGTTTACCATGTGTGTGTGTGTGTCTGTGTGTATGTGTGTGTTTGTGTGTGTGTGTTTGTGTGTGTGTGTGTGTGTGTGTGTGTGTGTGTTTGATACTGTTATACTGTTATATTTGCTCTTGTCATAATATCTATCATTGTGAACTGATTTTTTCCAGGGAGAAGACGAAATAGGGACGTGTTTACCTGTCTGTACAGGAAAAGTCACCCCAAAAAGTACAGGTGAGTAAAGAAATGTGTTTAAATTTGTTCATGTGTGCAGTGTACGCGAATTTAAATGAAGAGATGAATAATGAAGTGAAGGTATTATTTTACTTTAACACCAGTCTCGAGTTGGCTTTTCCTACCCTTCATACCATCTGTTGGAGCTTTCCATACTGAGTAATTTGACCCCCATATGTAACAGACGCAAATAAGTAGGGAATATTTGAAAACCGCCAATCTTAAGCTAATATAAGGAATTGAGTATTAATGCTATATATTTCCCCAGTGTATTGAGTGCAGTGGAGTGCAAAAGTGCCAACTGTGTGGAGGAAGGGGCCATCAGTGTGTGTGTGAGGAGGGAGGGGCCATCAGTGTGTGTGAGGAGGGAGGGGCAGTCTGGCTCACCTTCACCCCCTACCCACCACGCCACCCCCTCCACCACCTCAACACAGCCTCCCCCAGACCTCCTCTCACCCCATACAGGTAAAAAGACTTAGTTTATTCTTTAAATTTTTTATGAATAAGTCAAGTTTTGTGTCCAATTGGTACTTAAACATTTTTCTTCAATACTAGTACACCTTTTCCTTTTATGATGACAAAACTGCTGGAGGCAGGGGACTCTGTCTTGGGATGGAACCAACCTGGCTTTGGGGGCAGCATGGTGGGTGTTGAGGGTGGGGTTGGGGGTTGAGGGGGCATAGGGGTGTGTTTTGGGGGGATGTATATCTGGATGTTTATTTTTGTGTGGTTTTTTCAACTCATTTTCCTTCTTTCACAATAATATCAGTGAGTCTAACCTAACTTAACCAATTCTCAAATAGAGAGAGAAAAGAAACTCTAACTTAACAAAACCATACCCTAGTCAGGAGCATAGTGCAGTAAGATTTATATATTTTTACATAGTGTACTAAATGTATGTGTATATGACGTAATCAACAAATCATAAAGGTAAGACAAGTCACATCATCCTTCCAGACGCTCCTTAACACAAGGTTTACAGGGTCACACGTCACTCATGTCACAAAAAGGTGTTCCTACATTAGGGTGTTAGTCTGGCCAGGCCTCTCCCTGTCCCACTGAGTCGTACTGCGACTAACACACTATCTCACTAAACTGTCTCTCTCTCTCTCTCTCTCTCTCTCTCTCTCTCTCTCTCTCTCTCTCTCTCTGTGAAAAGTGTGTGTGTGTGTTGAATTAAGTTATGTAATTAATTGTTTTGTCTTTCTCTTTACTGAAGGAAAGGTTGATGGTATGTGGTGCTTGTTTGTGGAAGAAAGCATTAGGTTCACTGAAAATTAAACTACACACATTAAACTACATTTTTGTTTCCATTTTTCTTTCTTTCTGCTTGTTTTGGTGTCATTTTTAAAGGTACAAGTCTAGTCATGTGATTTGGAGGGCCCTAGTGTTTGTTTGGCTGTCATCTTTAAAGTGACAAGTGTTGCAATGTGATAGGCTTGCATTTTCTCTTTCTTGTCGACAGGCGCTGTCACCAGGGTCACAGGCCAGATCCAATGCCGGAGGAGGACATCATTGACAACAGTGGGGATGGAGAGGGAGCAACTGCACCGGCTCCCAAGAAGGCTACGAAAGCCAAGAAAGATGTGCCACAAAGAACATGGAAGAATGAGGACATCGCTAACCCGTCGTCTGCCCACTCAGTGAAAGATGAGCAAGGGCCGAGATCCCTACTGGCCCTTAGCCTCGGGAGGGACTTCGTCTGACAGAAGACTGGCGAGTGAATGGTAAGTAAAGACATTTTTGGTTTATTTCTTTTGTGCAGTACTTTATATTTTTTATTTGACTGTTTTCATATATTTTCATGTCTGTAGGCGTGACTTTTGGTGTGCTGGAACACACATCCTAGCGTAACGTCTTGATGGGTTTGGTAGACGGTAATTTTGATATGCAGTTTAGTTAGGTTTTCAGGAACGCATATATACCGTAGAACGAGGACTTACTGTACAAGAAAAGTTAGGCGGTAAATTATTTATACCCATGGTGGGCGAAGTAGCCCGGATGGGATTTATGTGGTTCTCCGTAGACAGGGCACAGTATCCCGGACGGGAAGTAACGTGGCTCCCCGTGAGCCGGGCGGCGGGCGGTTATCCCGTCCGTGATACTTCATTGACAGAACATTGCAGGCAGTCGATGCAATAAATAAAAGATTTGAACAGAGTTAAAGTATCCTAGAAATATGTGTCGTTTATGACTGTCCTAGAAATACGTGTCGTTTATGACTGTAAGAGGAATTTTTTATATTTCGAATACTTCTTGGTGTGCCTGCTGAAGTGTTGAAGGATGAATGAAAGTTATTGAAAATTTTGTGAATGTGAAGGGAATAAAGGTTCCTTCAAACTAGCATTTAGAAAATAAATTGATATTATTCTAATACCAAGTTAATTGTATTGATTTTTTACTTTTGTATTGATGAAAATTTGACCTGCGGAATACATGTAAGAATATTAAACAAAATGATATATTTCAGGCAGTGTGAGAGAGAGTGACAGAGAGAGTTTGCATAGCGGCAGTGTATCAGTGAAGACACTCACCGTGCGTGCAGCTTGGTGGCAGCGGTGTGTGTGTGTGTGTGTGTGTGTGTGTGTGTGTGTGTGTGTGTGGGGTGGAGAGAGGCGAGGCTGTGACAGTGTACAAGTGGTGGGTTGTTAGGGGGAGTGTGAGTGCTTTTTTCCCCGGACCAGGCGCGGCACACTGGTCACCACAGGAACAGTGTAGGTTAGGTTAGGTAAGGTGCGATTACTAAATGATTGGTTAGGTTAGGTAAGGTGCGATTATATATTTGGTTCTCTGGTGCAGCTAATTAATGCATTGGTGTGAAAGGTGATTAGGAGATGAATGAAGATGAAAAACTAGCTTAACTTGAAAACATGTCTGATCGACCAGAGAGAATTGGAGCCTGAGTCCTGGATGTCACGCTGTAGGTGATAGGAGGTGGCATTAAAATGTGATATGTATGTATTTTGAAAATTATCAATAAGGTTGCTGATACTCATCATTAAATTATGAAAAAAGCAGGACTGCTGTGCAGTGGACAGGTAAAATTAAGGATAAACATTGAATTTCATAAATAAATCAGAGGGGTAATACATGTGACTATATTTATCCAAAGAACTAACCTGTCAGGAATGAAATTAAGTCTGCCTTGTTGACAGATAGTGAGTACTGGTCATGGTTCCCAGCAAGTCTTGCAGTGCGAGTGAGTACTGGTCATGGTTCGCAGCAAGTCTTGCAGTGCGAGTGAGTACTGGTCATGGTTCCCAGCAAGTCTTGCAGTGCGAGTGAGTACTGGTCATGGTTCCCAGCAAGTCTTGCAGTGCGAGTGAGTACTGGTCATGGTTCCCAGCAAGTCTTGCAGTGCGAGTGAGTACTGGTCATGGTTCGCAGCAAGTCTTGCAGTGCGAGTGAGTACTGGTCATGGTTCCCAGCAAGTCTTGCAGTGCGACTTTCCTCACTACTGTCCAGCACTCCCCAGCACATTACTTGGCAGCCTCAAGAGTGTCAAGCACTCCAAACCGATTGGAGGTTGTCACTGAATAGTCCAGAGTACATGGCAAGTCCTTAGTGTGGTCACATCTTGGAGGCTTTCTGGACTCTACATGAAGCTTGATTGTAGCAACAAGAAGCCTGTGATCAGTTACAAAGAAATCTACTCTCTGGAAAACCCTGCAGTTCTGGAGTATCCTTCAACAAATGTTCAATCTCCTTCGCTACCCCTCTGGCATTGCTATACCAAGTCCAGCGGTGCAGCGCTGGTCTCTGATACCAGGAACCCACAATTCTCAACCTTCTGGATCTTGCAAGACTCAGAAGGAAAGAGTTGTTGTCATTCCTGGTACCAGAGCCATGGGAGCCAAGACATATCTCATAGCCAGCCCTCTCATTGTGATAGGGACACTGGTCTAGTACAGAATCAAGTTCGGCATAGAACATCTCCTCCTCTTCAGTTTGACATACCTCGGTAGGAGCATACACTGCAACAACAGACATGAAGCCTAGAGTATGCATCAGCCTTAGTCGCATTATATGTCCATCATCTGGAGTAACCTCTACAATAGACGGCTGCAGTCTACTGGAGATGCCTATGGCTATCCCCTTGACATGGTGACCATTGCTCATGCTGGACCAGTAGTAAGTAAAACCCTTGGCTACTGGTCCCACCACTGCCAGGCCTCCTTGTTTCAGAGAGCCCCACCATATACACCCTCAGCCTACTGAGCTCATTCAATAGATGAGGCAATCGGTGATCCTTTGAGAGGCTCAGGATGTTCCAGGAGCCAACACGTAGAACCCTTCAAAGGTTTGCCCCAGGAATGGTCCGACTAGCAGGTGCCACTTCTGCAACTGTTGTGCAGAAAGCTTTGGCCTGCGGCTGTTCAGCTGAAGAGTGTGGGTCTATCTGTCTCATCTGGTGTGCCAATCAATGGCCAACTGTGGTACTCATTATGCTTCTTCCCATCCTCTTGACTTTCCCCAAAATGGCTACAAGTAAGGAGAAATGCAAAATGCTGACATTATACAAGGCTTGCCATCTTTCATTTATTTTTACTCTAACTGGAGTTAAGCTTAGGATAACAGTGGTTGGTGCAGTGTTTTAAGGATGCTGATGAGTTAACTGCATTCATCCTTATTTTGAAGTCGGAAGACCCACGCCAGGCCAGTTGCTAAAGAACCAAGGCTGACAGCAAAAAAAAGGTCCACCAGATTTAAGTAAGGAGAGTGCCATAGCTTCACCAGCAACCTTGAAATGGTGCACCAACCACTATGCTGTTCTCAGCCTGACTCCTATACTGGCCAGTCTTGTATAATGGAAGCATCTCCTAACGTTTCTCTATGCTTGAAGTCATTTTAGGGATGTTAAGGGATGAGAGGAAGCAAAATATTGTAGTTAATCATCATCTCATGCTGCTATTTACCTCTTGCTTTCAGAAATCATCTTCACCTCCTTTCTTACTGTAACTATCTTAGTCTGCCTTGATCTTGATGGTACAGGTGGCTCTGGATGACTCCTCAACTAGCAACTTCTGTAGAAAACAAATAAGCAACAGTATCCTCTACACATTTCCCATACATCTAGCATGCCACATTCTCTCAAAATTCCTTCACATTCTTTCATTTATCATCTACACAGTCCCAGCAGCTCCACCATCCATTACCTTCCTGTCCTCTCTATTTCACTACTAATGTCCTGAACTCAATAACTTGCATCATGTCTCTCCTGTCCATCGTATCATTCATTCCTCCCATATCACATATGCCATTCTTCCAGATCATGTCACACACACACACTCTTGCATGTGCTTGCCCATTTGTGGTCTAAGCAAACCCTAATACTAGCTACAATTCACCATCATTTCCATTTCTCCCAGTGTGTTGAAGGCTTCATTTCAGATACAGCCAGGTTAAAGCTTGACAGCATCTCAAGTGCTGCTTCTTGGTGGTGATACCAGCCTTCTTGAGCTCAGAAAGACTCCAGTGCGTGTCCAGCTGACTGCCGCCATCACCACCATCATCGTCATCTGGAAACAGATTTTGAGTGTATAGAAAAAATAATAAAGTATGCTGTATATTCAATGAGTTTTCATGTACAATTCATTGAAGTTAAATGAACAATCACAATTCATGTTTCTTGTATTTGAAAGAAAATCTGTCAAATTGACAATATATCAACAAAGCAGTACTGTTTGAAAAAATAGATAAATAAATAAATAAATCAAATCAATGAGAAAAACCGTAGACTTTAATTAGTCAACTATTTATCACTGTCCAGTCATGAATGACTGCTATAAACTCAAAATATAAGCAGGGCAGGACAACATTACTTAACAAGCAGAATACAATGATCCATAAACTCTTTTTAGACTAACATCTCTGCTACCAAAGTGGAACAGGTGGTGTTAGGGTAGTCGTGGATCAAAGATTGGGTGACATGAAATACTAAACAAGCAGATAGCTGAGAACTTGTGGACTGGGTGGAGAGAGAGTGTGTGTGTATGTAGAGTGAAAGGTTCCTACAAAACTTGCAACAGTCGAGCCTTGTTAATATATAAAAGTTCAAGCTGAATAATTTCCATAAAGGCCAAATGACCATATTGTTTCTTGGCCATTTAAAGTTCTGGGTCTACTGAGAACAAGAATCTTCACGCATGCACTGTCCACAAACTTGACATATACAGACCATCTCTAGTTTATCCCTTATACCCACACCAGTACAGTTCCACCACGCGCTCTCCGTGATGCGTATTGTGACTTAAAGTAAAAAGACTAATTTTCCTGTGACTTCTATGGTTATGCTTAGATTTATTCATTACGACGTACCTACCCAATGATAAACTGAAGGTTTCTTTTAAGGTGTGATCGGTCTAGAATTCGTTCGTTAAACTTTTTCCAATTAAAATATAAGTAAAATACAAGTTTACCTTATTATCCTGATTTCCCGAAAGGTAGATAAAAACTATTTAGGCAACATGATGAATATAATTTTACAGGAGACTATCATCTGCTCTCTAATCTGTGGCTTCCGTTTTCCCTAACTCCCCAGAATTCACTGGCGTGCATTACACAATTCACAACTCGACACTAGTGGGAAAACACACATTACAGTATGTGCTGCAGGACAGCTTGCCTGGAAACACAACTTCCTCATCTCTACATTCCTGTGTGGCGTCTCTTACTCAACATTACACTCCTAAGCACACTATTACACCGTACACTGCAGGGCAGCTTACCTGGAAACACGAATTCCTCACCTCTACAGTCCTCGCCGTGGGCTGTGTGGTGTCCCTTACTCAACATTACGCTCCTAACACTTATTAACTATTACTGACAAAACACACTATTACACCAGTCACTGCAGGAAAGCTTGCCTGGAAAGAACACATTCTTCATCTGTACAGTCCTCGTAATGGGCTGTGTGGTGTCTTTGCTGAAAACTTCTCACAGTATAACACTAATGGGAAGGCATAATATCAATCCCTTCAGTACTGGAACACCTTTTCACTGAATTTTTGATGTGATTAGACCCTTTTATTGACATTAGGAAAGATGTATGGCGTTCAGAATGTTAATGGTCAAAGTCTGTACTGTTTTAATTCCCGCATGAGTTTCTGAAGCTGTATAAAATCTCCCAAAAGTAACCAGAATGTATATGCAAACGTGTCATCGTACTGAAGGAGTTAAAATGTTTCCTAGCAAGCGTCTCTGCACTACAACAAAAAAGTCCTCACCTCCACATTCCTCGCTATTGGTTCTCTCTCCATTTGATTCTTCATTATGGTGGCAGAAATTCAGAGTTGATACTGAACAAACCCGGTAACACTGCCGTACCCGCCACCTTGACCAGCAGGACCACCACGCAGGAAGACGCCGGCTGCTGCTAGTCACTGCTGCCCTCTGCTGGGAAACGGAAACTTTGTAATGCTTCAAGTGCTTCAGAACAAACAAGCGAGTGAAATACGCTTGATATCAAAGGTCACAGAGCTATGGTGAAGAAATTTCACAATGGGAGTGACAAGTGGGTGATAGGTGGAGGAGAGGAATACGTTGAAAAAATTGAAATAGACATAGTGAAGCTAAGGGATTCTGAAATTATACCCCCGGAGGAAGGTGGTTCGAGACAAACAGGTACTTCGAATACTCTTTAAAATCACCACCACAGGACATTCTCAGGCACACCTTTTCCCTGCTATATAATAGAGATCGTCATGTTCTGGGATACGAAACTTCTTAGATATATTTCAGTAAAAAAAATAAGCGTCTGGAATGCTGTAAGGGATGATGGGAAAGGAGGATATATATATATATATATATATATATATATATATATATATATATATATATATATCCTCCTTTCCCATCATCCCTTACAGCATTCCAGACGTTCTGGGATACGAAACTTCTTAGATATATTTCAGTAAAAAAAATAAGACGCTTATTTTTTTACTGAAGTATATCTAAGAAGTTTCGTATCCCAGAACATGACGATCTCTATTCTCGTTACATTACCAATATATATATAAACTGGCAAATTAGTGGGCCTTATATTTTGTCTTTGTTACCATTTATTAGCCAGCTTCCTCCTCTTACATAAAAAAAACTATGTATAAAAAAGTGTAAACTACATAATATCTCAAACTACAAAAAAAAAAAAAAATAAATAAATAAATAAAACGGTTGCCTCGATAATTACTCAAGACAAATTATTTAGGTAACTTTTGGTGTCTATCTGGCACTTATAAGTTCTTTTTTATTAATATTTTTCATTCATACGGCTTCACCCCCATATTACTCTATTACAGTGAAAGCTACGAGAAAATGAGCATAACAGTAAAATGGTAAATACTCAGAAATGCTCTACAATGACAATATTTAGCATTTAGACCGACTCATTGGCTGACTCAAGTGATGCACAGAGAGAGGACAATGAAACCCTTGAAACACTTTATTACGCCTTAGTATGGACACGATGAGGTGTCTCCACAGAGGAACACACAAGAAGAAAACATGGACAAAACGACTTCACCAACAGTTCACGTGTAATATTTGCGTTTTTCACTGATGCCTTCCACAGAAACAGCATTATTGACCTTTCTATTTCCACTGGTTCGTTCACGGCAGGGTAGAGAGAGAGAGAGAGAGAGAGAGAGAGAGAGAGAGAGAGAGAGAGAGAGAGAGAGAGAGAGAGAGAGAGAGAGAGAGAGAGAGAGAGAGTGTGTGTGTGTGTGTGTGTGTGTGTGTGGGAGGTAGCGGGAAACGGCCCCTGAACACGAGAAACACGAGAATCCTACAAATCAAACCTTACCTTTTCTTTGGACGGCACTGGGTTATTTCTCTCTCTCTCTCTCTCTCTCTCTCTCTCTCTCTCTCTCTCTCTCTCTCTCTCTCTCTCTCTCTCTCTCTCTCCACAACCTATAATTATTACTTACATCCTCCCAGCCAATTAACTTTTTCCTCCATTAATCAAGGCGACTTTTCCTTCACCGCAAGACATTTTTCATTTATTTATCTGTTTTTGTTTTTTTGTTTTTTCCCCCCCCCGCCGCCGACTATTATGCAGTATATTGCCGGCAACAAGTCAAACAGTTTCCCTAAGACGCGCTCACATTTCTTTCCCCTTGACCGAGTGTTTGTTTTGTTGCTTTATTTTCCCTGCAGTAAGATGACGACGCCCTCCCTCCAGCCAACCAGCGGGACTCGTGGGTCTGTCTGGTTTGCGACGAAAAGAACGACATTGCGGCAGGAAGGAAGGAAGGAAGGAAGGGAGATGCGGAGAGAGGGAGAGGAATACAGGATACAAGCACGAGGAGGAGGAGGAGGAGGAGGAGGAGGACAAGGAGAATAAAGACAACGATAAACACGTAACCGAAGAAAAGAAAATGAAAAGAAGAAAAACTGAAAGAATACACGAAAAGAACAAAAAGAAAACACGTAACCAAAGAAAAGAAAATGAAAAGGAGATAAAAGAAGAAAAAAATTAAAAAGAACAAAAGAGAAAAAAAACGAGTATGAATAGAGAAAAGAAGAATATATTAGATAAGAAAGGAACACGAACAAAACAAGCAAGAAGAAAAATAGTGAAGAGACAACGTGAAGAAAAAACCATTAGAGTCAGTATGGAAAAGGGGAAAAAACACTAAAAACCGCAACCACGCTACCTCTCCCGCCAAGAAATAACAACGTGGACGACACAAAGAAGAGCAGAGAGAGAGAGAGAGAGAGAGAGAGAGAGAGAGAGAGAGAGAGAGAGAGAGAGAGAGAGAGAGAGAGAGAGAGAGAGAGAGAGAGAGCTAGAAAT
>CM035183.1:8153101-8168996 GCA_020233015.1 Callinectes sapidus | reverse complement strand
GTAATTAATTGTTTTGTCTTTCTCTTTACTGAAGGAAAGGTTGATGGTATGTGGTGCTTGTTTGTGGAAGAAAGCATTAGGTTCACTGAAAATTAAACTACACACGTTAAACTACATTTTTGTTTCCATTTTTCTTTCTTTCTGCTTGTTTTGGTGTCATTTTTAAAGGTACAAATCTAGTCATGTTTTTTTAAGGGCCCTAGTGTTTGTTTGGCTGTCATCTTTAAAGTGACAAGTGTTGCAATGTGATAGGCTTGCATTTTCTCTTTCTTGTCGACAGGCGCTGTCACCAGGGTCACAGGCCAGATCCAATGCCGGAGGAGGACATCATTGACAACAGTGGGGATGGAGAGGGAGCAACTGCACCGGCTCCCAAGAAGGCTATGAAAGCCAAGAAAGATGTGCCACAAAGGACATGGAAGAATGAGGACATCGCTAACCTGTCGTCTGCCCACTCAGTGAAAGATGAGCAAGGGCCGAGATCCCTACTGCCCCTTAGCCTCGGGAGGGACTTCGTCTGACAGAAGACTGGCGAGTGAAAGGTAAGTAAAGACATTTTTGGTTTATTTCTTTTGTGCAGTACTTTATATTGTTTATTTGACTGTTTTCATGTATTTTCATGTCTGTAGGCGTGACTTTTGGCGTGCTGGAACACACATCCTAGCGTAACGTCTTGATGGGTTTGGTAGACGGTAATTTTGATATGCAGTTTAGTTAGGTTTTCAGGAACGCATATATACCGTAGAACGAGGACTTACTGTACAAGAAAAGTTATGTGGTAAATTATTTATACCCATGGTGGGCGAAGTAGCCCGGATGGGATATATGTGGTTCTCCGTAGACAGGGCACAGTATCCCGGACGGGAAGTAACGTGGCTCCCCGTGAGCCGGGCGGCGGGCGGTTATCCCGTCCGTGATACTTCATTGACAGAACATTGCAGGCAATCAATGCAATAAATAAAAGATTGTTCAAGAGTAAAAGTGTCCTAGAAATACGTCTCGTTTATGAATGTAAGAGGAATTTTTTATATTTCGAATACTTCTTGGTGTGCCTGCTAAAATATTGAAGGATGAATGAAAGTTATTGAACATTTTGTTAATGTGAAGGGAATAAAGGTTCTTTCAAACTAGCATTTAGAAAATAAATCGATATTATTCCAATACCAAGTTAATTGTATTGATTTGTTACTTCTGTATTGATGAAAATTTGACCTGCGGAACACATGTAAGAATATTAAACAAAATGATATATTTCAGGCAGTGTGAGAGAGAGTGAGAGAGAGTGACAGAGACAGTTTGCACAGCGGCAGTGTATCGGTGAAGACACTCACCGTGCGTGCAGCTTGGTGGCAGCGTTGTGTGTGTGTGTGTGTGTGTGTGTGTGTGGGGTGGAGAGAGGCGAGGCTTTGACAGTGTACAAGTGGTGGGTTGTTAGGGGGAGTGTGAGTGCTTCTTTCCCCGGACCAGGCGCGGCACACTGGCCACCACGGGAACCACTGCGGGGAATGCAATTAATGGGAAAGTTTTAACGGACAAAGTCTGAGACAGATTTTTGGTGTTTGTAATTGCTTCTTATGGCAGAAGGATTATAAGAAGACTCACGATTAGTTAGTGTTTAGACTTTTGTGTTCATTAGTGTCATTACTTTTATTTGAGAGAGATACCTAGCATTTCTCAGCATCAACTTGTATATGATTCTTGTATCAATTAAGCATGGAATCCACATTATGAATGAGAAGAATAACTGGAAAACCCAATTATCTGTAGCATTTGATAACAGTCCTGAAGGGAGAGTAAGGGTGGTGTTTTAGGTGAGGGAGCCAGCAGTGTGCCTGGCCAGTGTGATGCGCCAGTCCCCACTATAAGCAGAGTGATGTGTTTGTAGGGTAGCTGTCCACCTTGCCCCTTGTAGTAGTATGTGACGGGTGTGGCAATGCACTGAGCACCACGTACTGAAACGTTATGATCCATCTCCTCCTATTTCACTACATTCCAAAGGCTCTAATTGACTCAGGGTGTTTTTTACAGTTTTAGAGACATGTTAACAAGATGTCTGCATTGTTAGTGGGATAAAAACTCTTGAAAAGCCAGCCAATCATATCTGTGGCTTTTGAAAATAGTCATTGTGAGAGAATTCATCATTTCACCACATTCAAAGGCTCTCGTTAAAGTAACACTGATTTTCAAGAGTGTTTTTATGGTTTTAGGGACAGATTAACAAGGTTTCTTTATTATGAAGTGAAGAAACTGTCTGAGGAACCTCTGTGGCCATGGCAAGTAGTAGTGGTGGTGGTGGTGGTGGTGGGAGGGAAGTGTTTCAGCATACTGGCCTGAGTGTGTTGTTGCCCTAGTTAAGCAATATATGAAGTCACTCTCTCCCCTTCCTCTCTTGACTAACCTGCCCTGCTTACTACTGTTGGTGATGACTCTTGGATCCGTTCTGTTGTTGCGTTCCTTGAAGGTTTTGAGACGGAAGTTTTATATGACGAAGAGTAAAGTTTGATGATTTTTTATACATATTTTGTATTTATGCATCTTTGGAACGTAGATTATTGTTATTTTTTGAAGATTCTTATTTGTAAGAGTTTTTTTTTTTTTTGTAAAAGGGAAAGTTGGCCAAGGGGAAAAGATTGTAAAATAGGTCCAAGAGAGTCCTACATTTGCTATTAAGAAAAGCAACAAAAACTTATAAAATCAGAACGTTTGATGCATTTTTAACAAACTCATTTACGTCTTTAATCTACAAGCGCTTTCATCAATATATCAGAATAAACAATAACGTCACCATAACCTAAAACCGCACATTCGTAAATCAGCGCTCACCAGTACACCTTGCACCATGATCCCCATCCCTCTTGACACCCTAATACCCCTTAATTTAACCTTGACCTCATATCACGGTTACCCTGATACGCCCTCACCTCACCTCATATCTTCACATCCAAATACATTTTGACCTCATCCTCCCCTAATATCCTAATACACCTACCCTAACATCACCCTGCCTTTATATCTCTCCTGAACTTAAACCTTAAACCCTGACCCATCATCCCTGACATCCTAACACACCCTGACTCATTTACCGTCCACACAATGAGTCTTTCCTACAGCCTCCATCATAGTGCAGTAATTTATATCATCATCCATTTGTCTTCACTCATTGCCAAAGACATGAACTTTCACCACTCAGCTGTCTTTGTTTTCCTCTCAGCTCATTTTCAGCATATTTTGGAGTTACTGGTCTGAATTTTTTGTCTTCTTATTGCTCAGTGCTCAGAAGTTTGGCCCAAGGCAGTAAGAATTGTTGGTGTGCATTTTGAAGGTCCAGTGGCTTGTTAAAAGACTCTTGTGGAAGTTGTTTAGGCTTTCAAGTGTGCTTTCTTTAATTTTTTCGGTTTGTCATGGCCCAAGACAGTGAGAGGAAGTATTTTTCTGTGTTTGAGACAGGCTGAAGACGGTTAGTCTGAGTAGAGGAGTTGATGTTGAAAAGCTTTTAATTCCATCCTATCTCAAGGTCCAAGGCAGTGAGGAAAAGTGAATAAATTCATCTATCAAGGTTGTGTTTGGTGTGTCAATACACTTGGCGAATCATCAAAGTTCTTTCCACCATAAATAATCAATCGAGGTGAAATTAACAGTTGTGAGGAGAGATTTGTGGTTAACTTGCGTTCTGAATCTCTCTTGTGATGCGAGCGTTGCTTGGTGAAGTGTGCCTGGTGACTCCTTGTGTTCTATGCAGAGTGGCGACAAGTTCAGCATGTTTGTGTTGAGGATGAAATTGTGCTTTTTTTTTTAAAGTTAAGGGTATTATTTCCCATTAGTTCTTCCTCTGTGTGTTTAGTGCCATTGGCCTGCTGTGGATGAAACAGACAGACAGACACAGGCATTTAGACAAACAGACATTGGTAATCAAGTATACAGATACGTAAAAAGACAGACAGACAGACGGACAGGCCATGAAGAGTATAGGAGAGGAAGTTATGATTGGGTAGTGTTGCAGTGGAGTGTAAGATTGTGAGTGGCTGTAACATTATGGTTGTGTTGAGGTGTGATTACTAAATGATTGGTTAGGTTAGGTAAGGTGCGATTTCTAAATGATTGGTTAGGTTAGGTGCGATTATATATTTGGTTCTCTGGTGCAGCTAATTTATGCATTGGTGTGAAAGGTGATTAGGAGATGAATGAAGATGAAAAACTAACTTAACTTGCCCTAGAGAAAGAGAAGAATGTTTATACAGAATTGTGCAAGGGATATTATTTTGTCTTGTTTCTATTTTTCTATTTATTTATTTATTTACTTTCTCTCCATTTGTGTTGAGTGTGAGTGATGCATTAGTGAAGGTGAAGAAGAGTTGAGTGTATTGATGTCATGGGCAGCTGATAATATGTACTGCAGCAGTGGAAACATACTTACTACTACTACTACTACTACTACTACTACTACTACTACTACTACTTTTACTACTACTATTACTACTACTATTACTACTACTATTACTACTACTACTACTACTACTACTACTACTACTGCTACTACTACTCGACCCCTAAATTTAGGTTAGGTTAGGTTTATTTCTTTCATCACCCTCAAATGTCAATGACCCCTGTAGTCGTAAATTTGGCCCATATAGAAAATGTTATGGAGTTATTTTTTTAGTAATTTGGTAGCATTTGTTTCAGTGACCTAATAATATGTACTGATTTTTTCAATACTTAAAAATAAACTTCGTATGTATCTAATGGTTTGCTTGAATTGTGTGCCTTGAGAGAGAGAGAGAGAGAGAGAGAGAGAGAGAGAGAGAGAGAGAGAGAGAGAGAGAGAGAGAGAGAGAGAGAGAGAGAGAGAGAGAATGTTTTCCTTTTTGTAGGAGCAGGAATTGGCTTGAGCTGCTTTTGACCTAATTAAGGCCTGCCCTATTTCTCTCTCCACTTCAAATACACTGATTTTTTTCAATACTTAAAAGTATAGAGTAGAAAAAAAGTAGAGAACAAAAGATAATATGCGAACAATAGAACTGAGAAAACATACAATATACTACTACTACTACTACTACTACTACTACTACTACTACTACTACTACTACTACTACTACTACTACTATGAGGGAAAATTGTAGTCGTTGCCATCAGTGAAGAACATTTAGGCGCCGGCTGAATATGGGATTTTCCCGTGAGCTGCGTTGTCACGTCTTCACAGTACCAGAGAGAGGGGGAGATTGTTTTCATGTTTTCCAGCATTACTTTTTTTTTCCCCCTTGTTTTCTTCTTTTGTTTACTTGCTTACGGTTTTTCTATACATTTTTTTATTGCTTTGGTGTTTTGCGAGTGTTTGATAACTTGTTTTATTGGTTTAGTTTGTTTTAGTTAGTTTAGTATTTCAGATTGATTTTGTTGTATTTTTTGATTTTCTGGTTGTGTTTCAAGTGTCAAGTTAACTTGTTGCCTTGGTTGCCCTTGTTCGCCTATTTATGTGTTATTTCGTTAATTAGTTTTCCTTTGACGTTTCTGGTGTTTTATCTTTATTGTTCCATTGTTCATCTGTATTTGTTGCATCTTCTACTTGATTTATTAGCGCATATACTGTGTGAATAGCAAATTAGCAAGATAGGACTACTGGTCGTTCCTGGCCGTGACGTGTGTGTTCCTGCCATACGTCAGCAGGGCCGAGGGTCTGTCTGGCAGTCTGGCTCAGTTTGTTGTGGGGTGAGAGTGTGAGCGGGTGGAAAGGTCTTATTATCCTATTGAAAAGCGTCTGGTTGAACAAACTCGGGTTCTTGAAATGTTTGACCATTCTAGTGACATATTATTAAGACGTTTTTTTACCTTTCAAACCCTGGGAGGAAGTGACAAGGGGATTGAACGATCTAAGGACAGAATAATAATAAGGAAACCCTGCTGCTGGTGGTTCAGTGTTCAGTGTGTCATCTTAATACTGGACTAAAGCTGCAAGATGGAATCACAGAGGATGGAATACGTTATTAAGGTGACTACAGCCATTGTGACACAATGCTTTACCGTGTCAGTGTTTATTTACCTATACACGAGGGGGGGCTACCCCTCCACAGACCCGGGCACTACGTATCATGGATTCTTATTTCATCGGTCATTATTATAAGCTCATCTTGCCACATTATGCAGCCATTGTACTAAGCTTGCATATTAGCCATTCAGACATAGCTTTCGTGGTCAAGTTTAAGTTTAGTGAAGGTTTAAGTGAGATATGAGGGGGAGTTCAGGAGCCAACCCGGGCCCACGCCGCCGTCCCCGTCCCCGCCCGCGGCCGCCGCCGCCGCCGCCCGCGGCCGTCCGCTAGCCGGCTCATATTTAAGGATATTTTCATTTATGCCTGGACTATTTATTTGGGCTGAGCAGTAAAATTTACTGCTTTCTATGAGTACTGTGGGCTGTTTTGAAGGTCTGACATGCGTGTGGGGGGTGGAGATGACTGTGGTTGGCGTTATTTTGATCGTAAATAAGGGCGGCTTTTTGCGGCTTTTTGCGCCAAAATTATTGGAACGCCCAAGACCATTCTTTATTTGAGGCAGTATCAAGTTCTTATTAATTGCCGAAGATAGTCCATATCAAACCATGTTTTGTGCGCAAAGCTCAGTGAAATAAGTGGAGGTTAAAAATGTTTGCCAGCGGTGTTAAAGTTGCATTAATTTATTTATTTATCAGCCTGTGAATGATTTATTACTGCCTCTAGATCACTCTGAAGTGTTAAAAATAATTAGAAAGAATTACTCAAGTGATTTGAAGTGGTTTTGGGTTCCTTTGAAGTGGTAGGGAGTGAGTATTCAATGAGTTTTAAAAAGGGTGATATTTTTTATAAAATACTTTTTTCTAGTGGAATTTCTTTACAATTACTGTTGTTTGGAGTTTATTTATGCTTTGAGAATTAGTTAGAGTATTTATCCAGCTGGAAAATGTCCAGTTTTTTGGTCTGAAAGTGTTTTTTCGAAAGGTCATTTTTAAAATGGTCTCCCCTAAAATACGTACGTAAATATAGAGTAGCAGGCCAGGCTGTGACGTCATCAGCCGTGACGTCATAATGGCGGGCGCCTCCCTCTGCCTCCCCTTCCTGACTCTTATCTTACTTATAACATGATGTACTGCATGTTTACCATGTGTGTGTGTCTGAGTGTTTTTGTGTGTGTATGTGTGTGTGTGTGTGTGTGTGATGCTGTTATACTGTTATATATGCTCTTGTCATAATATCAATCATTGTGAAGTGATTTTTTCCAGGGAGAAGGCGAGATAGGTACGTGTTTACCTGTCTGTACAGGAAAAGTCACCCCAAACAGTACAGGTGAGTAAAGAAATGTGTTTAAATTTGTTCATGTGGGCAGTGTAGGCAAATTTAAATGAAGAGATGAATAATGAAATGAAGGTATTATTTTACTTTAACACCAGTCTCCAGTTGGCTTTTCCTACATTTCATACCATCTGTTGGAGCTTTCCATACTGAGTAATTTGACCCCCATATGTAACAGACCCAAATAAGTAGGGAATATTTGAAAACCGCCAATCTTAAGCTAATATAAGGAATTGAGTGTTAATGCTGTATATTTCCCCAGTGTATTGAGTGCAATGGAGTGCAAAAGTGCCAGCTGTGGGGAGGAAGGGGCCATCAGTGTGTGTGTGAGGAGGGAGGGGCCATCAGTGTGTGTGAGGAGGGAAGGGCAGGCTGGCTCACCTTCACCCCCTACGCACCACGCCGCCCCCTCCACCACCTCAACACAACTTCCCCCAGACCTCCTCTCACCCCATACAGGTAAAAAGACTTAGTTTATTTTTAAAAATTTTTATGAATAAGTCAAGTTTTGTGTCCAATTGGTACTTAAATATTTTTTTTCAATACTAGTACACCTTTTCCTTTTATGATGACAAAACTGCTGGAGGCAGGGTACTCTGTCTTGGGATGGAACCAACCTGGCTTTGGGGGCAGCATGGTGGGTGTTGAGGGTGGGGTTGGGGGTTGAGGGGGCATAGGGGTGTGTTTTGGGGGGAGGCATATCTGGATGTTTATTTTTGTGTGGTTTTTTGAACTCATTTTCCTTCTTTCACAATAATATCAGTGAGTCTAACCTAACTTAACCAATTCTCAAATAGAGAGAGAAAAGAAACTCTAACTTGACCAAACCATAACACAAGGTTTAACCAAACCTTAACACAAGGTTTACAGGGTCACACATCACTCATGTCGCAAAAAGGTGTTCCTACATTAGGGTGTTAGTCTGGCCAGGCCTCTCCCTGTCCCACTGAGTCTTATTGCGACTAACACACTGTCTCACCAAACTCTCTCTCTCTCTCGCTCTCTCTCTGTGAAAGGTGTGTGTGTGTGTGTGTGTGTCTTGATGAATTAAGTTATGTAATTAATTGTTTTGTCTTTCTCTTTACTGAAGGAAAGGTTGATGGTATGTGGTGCTTGTTTGTGGAAGAAAGCATTAGGTTCACTGAAAATTAAACTACACACATTAAACTACATTTTTGTTTCCATTTTTCTTTCTTTCTGCTTGTTTTGGTGTCATTTTTAAAGGTACAAGTCTAGTCATGTGATTTGGAGGGCCCTAGTGTTTGTTTGGCTGTCATCTTTAAAGTGACAAGTGTTGCAATGTGATAGGCTTGCATTTTCTCTTTCTTGTCGACAGGCGCTGTCACCAGGGTCACAGGCCAGATCCAATGCCGGAGGAGGACATCATTGACAACAGTGGGGATGGAGAGGGAGCAACTGCACCGGCTCCCAAGAAGGCTACGAAAGCCAAGAAAGATGTGCCACAAAGAACATGGAAGAATGAGGACATCGCTAACCCGTCGTCTGCCCACTCAGTGAAAGATGAGCAAGGGCCGAGATCCCTACTGGCCCTTAGCCTCGGGAGGGACTTCGTCTGACAGAAGACTGGCGAGTGAATGGTAAGTAAAGACATTTTTGGTTTATTTCTTTTGTGCAGTACTTTATATTTTTTATTTGACTGTTTTCATATATTTTCATGTCTGTAGGCGTGACTTTTGGTGTGCTGGAACACACATCCTAGCGTAACGTCTTGATGGGTTTGGTAGACGGTAATTTTGATATGCAGTTTAGTTAGGTTTTCAGGAACGCATATATACCGTAGAACGAGGACTTACTGTACAAGAAAAGTTAGGCGGTAAATTATTTATACCCATGGTGGGCGAAGTAGCCCGGATGGGATTTATGTGGTTCTCCGTAGACAGGGCACAGTATCCCGGACGGGAAGTAACGTGGCTCCCCGTGAGCCGGGCGGCGGGCGGTTATCCCGTCCGTGATACTTCATTGACAGAACATTGCAGGCAGTCGATGCAATAAATAAAAGATTTGAACAGAGTTAAAGTATCCTAGAAATATGTGTCGTTTATGACTGTCCTAGAAATACGTGTCGTTTATGACTGTAAGAGGAATTTTTTATATTTCGAATACTTCTTGGTGTGCCTGCTGAAGTGTTGAAGGATGAATGAAAGTTATTGAAAATTTTGTGAATGTGAAGGGAATAAAGGTTCCTTCAAACTAGCATTTAGAAAATAAATTGATATTATTCTAATACCAAGTTAATTGTATTGATTTTTTACTTTTGTATTGATGAAAATTTGACCTGCGGAATACATGTAAGAATATTAAACAAAATGATATATTTCAGGCAGTGTGAGAGAGAGTGACAGAGAGAGTTTGCATAGCGGCAGTGTATCAGTGAAGACACTCACCGTGCGTGCAGCTTGGTGGCAGCGGTGTGTGTGTGTGTGTGTGTGTGTGTGTGTGTGTGTGTGTGTGTGGGGTGGAGAGAGGCGAGGCTGTGACAGTGTACAAGTGGTGGGTTGTTAGGGGGAGTGTGAGTGCTTTTTTCCCCGGACCAGGCGCGGCACACTGGTCACCACAGGAACAGTGTAGGTTAGGTTAGGTAAGGTGCGATTACTAAATGATTGGTTAGGTTAGGTAAGGTGCGATTATATATTTGGTTCTCTGGTGCAGCTAATTAATGCATTGGTGTGAAAGGTGATTAGGAGATGAATGAAGATGAAAAACTAGCTTAACTTGAAAACATGTCTGATCGACCAGAGAGAATTGGAGCCTGAGTCCTGGATGTCACGCTGTAGGTGATAGGAGGTGGCATTAAAATGTGATATGTATGTATTTTGAAAATTATCAATAAGGTTGCTGATACTCATCATTAAATTATGAAAAAAGCAGGACTGCTGTGCAGTGGACAGGTAAAATTAAGGATAAACATTGAATTTCATAAATAAATCAGAGGGGTAATACATGTGACTATATTTATCCAAAGAACTAACCTGTCAGGAATGAAATTAAGTCTGCCTTGTTGACAGATAGTGAGTACTGGTCATGGTTCCCAGCAAGTCTAGCAGTGCGAGTGAGTACTGGTCATGGTTCCCAGCAAGTCTTGCAGTGTGAGTGAGTACTGGTCATGGTTCCCAGCAAGTCTAGCAGTGCGAGTGAGTACTGGTCATGGTTCCCAGCAAGTCTAGCAGTGCGAGTGAGTACTGGTCATGGTTCCCAGCAAGTCTTGCAGTACGAGTGAGTACTGGTCATGGTTCCCAGCAAGTCTTGCAGTGCGAGTGAGTACTGGTCATGGTTCCCAGCAAGTCTTGCAGTGCGAGTGAGTACTGGTCATGGTTCCCAGCAAGTCTTGCAGTGCGAGTGAGTACTGGTCATGGTTCCCAGCAAGTCTTGCAGTGCGAGTGAGTACTGGTCATGGTTCGCAGCAAGTCTTGCAGTGCGAGTGAGTACTGGTCATGGTTCCCAGCAAGTCTTGCAGTGCGAGTGAGTACTGGTCATGGTTCCCAGCAAGTCTTGCAGTGTGAGTGAGTACTGGTCATGGTTCCCAGCAAGTCTTGCAGTGCGAGTGAGTACTGGTCATGGTTCCCAGCAAGTCTAGCAGTGCGAGTGAGTACTGGTCATGGTTCCCAGCAAGTCTAGCAGTGCGAGTGAGTACTGGTCATGGTTCCCAGCAAGTCTTGCAGTGTGACTTTCCTCACTATTGTCCAGCACTCCCCAGCACATTACTTGGCAGCCTCAAGAGTGTCAAGCACTCCAAACCGATTGGAGGTTATCACTGAATAGTCCAGAGTACATGTCAAGTCCTTAGTGTGGTCACATCTTGGAGGCTTTCTGGACTCTACATGAAGCTTGATTGTAGCAACAAGAAGCCTGTGATCAGTTACAAAGAAATCTACTCTCTGGAAAACCCTGCAGTTCTGGAGTATCCTTCAACAAATGGTCAATCTCCTTCGCTACCCCTCTGGCATTGCTATACCAAGTCCAGCGGTGCAGCGCTGGTCTCTGATACCAGGAACCCACAATTCTCAACCTTCTGGACCTTGCAAGACTCAGAAGGAAAGAGTTGTCATTATTCCTGGTACCAGAGCCATGGGAGCCAAGACATATCTCATAGCCAGCCCTCTCATTGTGATAGGGACACTGGTCTAGTACAGAATCAAGTTCGGCATAGAACATCTCCTCCTCTTGAGTTTCACATACCTCGGTAGGAGCATACACTGCAACAACAGACATGAAGCCTAGAGTATGCATCAGCCTTAGTCGCATTATATGTCCATCATCTGGAGTAACCTCTACAATAGACGGCTGCAGTCTACTGGAGATGCCTATGGCTATCCCCTTGACATGGTGACCATTGCTCATGCTGGACCAGTAGTAAGTAAAACCCTTGGCTACTGGTCCCACCACTGCCAGGCCTCCTTGTTTCAGAGAGCCCCACCATATACACCCTCAGCCTACTGAGCTCATTCAATAGATGAGGCAATCGGTGATCCTTTGAGAGGCTCAGGATGTTCCAGGAGCCAACACGTAGAACCCTTCAAAGGTTTGCCCCAGGAATGGTCCGACTAGCAGGTGCCACTTCTGCAACTGTTGTGCAGAAAGCTTTGGCCTGCGGCTGTTCAGCTGAAGAGTGTGGGTCTATCTGTCTCATCTGGTGTGCCAATCAATGGCCAACTGTGGTACTCATTATGCTTCTTCCCATCCTCTTGACTTTCCCCAAAATGGCTACAAGTAAGGAGAAATGCAAAATGCTGACATTATACAAGGCTTGCCATCTTTCATTTATTTTTACTCTAACTGGAGTTAAGCTTAGGATAACAGTGGTTGGTGCAGTGTTTTAAGGATGCTGATGAGTTAACTGCATTCATCCTTATTTTGAAGTCGGAAGACCCACGCCAGGCCAGTTGCTAAAGAACCAAGGCTGACAGCAAAAAAAAGGTCCACCAGATTTAAGTAAGGAGAGTGCCATAGCTTCACCAGCAACCTTGAAATGGTGCACCAACCACTATGCTGTTCTCAGCCTGACTCCTATACTGGCCAGTCTTGTATAATGGAAGCATCTCCTAACGTTTCTCTATGCTTGAAGTCATTTTAGGGATGTTAAGGGATGAGAGGAAGCAAAATATTGTAGTTAATCATCATCTCACGCTGCTATTTACCTCTTGCTTTCAGAAATCATCTTCACCTCCTTTCTTACTGTAACTATCTTAGTCTGCTTTGATCTTGATGGTACAGGTGGCTCTGGATGACTCCTCAACTAGCAACTTCTGTAGAAAACAAATAAGCAACAGTATCCTCTACACATTTCCCATACATCTAGCATGCCAAATTCCTTCACATTCTTTCATTTATCATCTACACAGTCCCAGCAGCTCCACCATCCATTACCTTCCTGTCCTCTCTATTTCACTACTAATGTCCTGAACTCAATAACTTGCATCATGTCTCTCCTGTCCATCGTATCATTCATTCCTCCCATATCACATATGCCATTCTTCCAGATCATGTCACACACACACACTCTTGCATGTGCTTGCCCATTTGTGGTCTAAGCAAACCCTAATACTAGCTACAATTCACCATCATTTCCATTTCTCCCAGTGTGTTGAAGGCTTCATTTCAGATACAGCCAGGTTAAAGCTTGACAGCATCTCAAGTGCTGCTTCTTGGTGGTGATACCAGCCTTCTTGAGCTCAGAAAGACTCCAGTGCGTGTCCAGCTGACTGCCGCCATCATCGTCATCTGGAAACAGATTTTGAGTGTATAGAAAAAATAATAAAGTATGCTGTATATTCAATGAGTTTTCATGTACAATTCATTGAAGTTAAATGAACAATCACAATTCATGTTTCTTGTATTTGAAAGAAAATCTGTCAAATTGACAATATATCAACAAAGCAGTACTGTTTGAAAAAATAGATAAATAAATAAATAAATCAAATCAATGAGAAGAACCGTAGACTTTAATTAGTCAACTATTTATCACTGTCCAGTCATGAATGACTGCTATAAGCTCAAAATATAAGCAGGGCAGGACAACATTACTTAAGCAGAATACAATGATCCATAAACTCTTTAGACTAACATCTCTGCTACCAAAGTGGAACAGGTGGTGTTAGGGTAGTCGTGGATCAAAGATTGGGTGACATGAAATACTAAACAAGCGGATAGCTGAGAACTTGTCGACTGGGTGGAGAGAGAGTGTGTGTATGTAGAGTGAAAGGTTCCTACAAAACTTGCAACAGTCGAGCCTTGTTAATATATAAAAGTTCAAGCTGAATAATTTCCATAAAGGCCAAATGACCATATTGTTTCTTGGCCATTTAAAGTTCTGGGTCTACTGAGAACAAGAATCTTCACGCATGCACTGTCCACAAACTTGACATATACAGACCATCTCTAGTTTATCCCTTATACCCACACCAGTACAGTTCCACCACGCGCTCTCCGTGATGCGTATTGTGACTTAAAGTAAAAAGACTAATTTTCCTGTGACTTCTATGGTTATGCTTAGATTTATTCATTACGACGTACCTACCCAATGATAAACTGAAGGTTTCTTTTAAGGTGTGATCGGTCTAGAATTCGTTCGTTAAACTTTTTCCAATTAAAATATAAGTAAAATACAAGTTTACCTTATTATCCTGATTTCCCGAAAGGTAGATAAAAACTATTTAGGCAACATGATGAATATAATTTTACAGGAGACTATCATCTGCTCTCTAATCTGTGGCTTCCGTTTTCCCTAACTCCCCAGAATTCACTGGCGTGCATTACACAATTCACAACTCGACACTAGTGGGAAAACACACATTACAGTATGTGCTGCAGGACAGCTTGCCTGGAAACACAACTTCCTCATCTCTACATTCCTGTGTGGCGTCTCTTACTCAACATTACACTCCTAAGCACACTATTACACCGTACACTGCAGGGCAGCTTACCTGGAAACACGAATTCCTCACCTCTACAGTCCTCGCCGTGGGCTGTGTGGTGTCCCTTACTCAACATTACGCTCCTAACACTTATTAACTATTACTGACAAAACACACTATTACACCAGTCACTGCAGGAAAGCTTGCCTGGAAAGAACACATTCTTCATCTGTACAGTCCTCGTAATGGGCTGTGTGGTGTCTTTGCTGAAAACTTCTCACAGTATAACACTAATGGGAAGGCATAATATCAATCCCTTCAGTACTGGAACACCTTTTCACTGAATTTTTGATGTGATTAGACCCTTTTATTGACATTAGGAAAGATGTATGGCGTTCAGAATGTTAATGGTCAAAGTCTGTACTGTTTTAATTCCCGCATGAGTTTCTGAAGCTGTATAAAATCTCCCAAAAGTAACCAGAATGTATATGCAAACGTGTCATCGTACTGAAGGAGTTAAAATGTTTCCTAGCAAGCGTCTCTGCACTACAACAAAAAAGTCCTCACCTCCACATTCCTCGCTATTGGTTCTCTCTCCATTTGATTCTTCATTATGGTGGCAGAAATTCAGAGTTGATACTGAACAAACCCGGTAACACTGCCGTACCCGCCACCTTGACCAGCAGGACCACCACGCAGGAAGACGCCGGCTGCTGCTAGTCACTGCTGCCCTCTGCTGGGAAACGGAAACTTTGTAATGCTTCAAGTGCTTCAGAACAAACAAGCGAGTGAAATACGCTTGATATCAAAGGTCACAGAGCTATGGTGAAGAAATTTCACAATGGGAGTGACAAGTGGGTGATAGGTGGAGGAGAGGAATACGTTGAAAAAATTGAAATAGACATAGTGAAGCTAAGGGATTCTGAAATTATACCCCCGGAGGAAGGTGGTTCGAGACAAACAGGTACTTCGAATACTCTTTAAAATCACCACCACAGGACATTCTCAGGCACACCTTTTCCCTGCTATATAATAGAGATCGTCATGTTCTGGGATACGAAACTTCTTAGATATATTTCAGTAAAAAAAATAAGCGTCTGGAATGCTGTAAGGGATGATGGGAAAGGAGGATATATATATATATATATATATATATATATATATTATAATATATATATATATTATATATATACTATATATATATATATATATATATATATATATATATATATATCCTCCTTTCCCATCATCCCTTACAGCATTCCAGACGTTCTGGGATACGAAACTTCTTAGATATATTTCAGTAAAAAAAATAAGACGCTTATTTTTTTACTGAAGTATATCTAAGAAGTTTCGTATCCCAGAACATGACGATCTCTATTCTCGTTACATTACCAATATATATATAAACTGGCAAATTAGTGGGCCTTATATTTTGTCTTTGTTACCATTTATTAGCCAGCTTCCTCCTCTTACATAAAAAAAACTATGTATAAAAAAGTGTAAACTACATAATATCTCAAACTACAAAAAAAAAAAAAAATAAATAAATAAATAAAACGGTTGCCTCGATAATTACTCAAGACAAATTATTTAGGTAACTTTTGGTGTCTATCTGGCACTTATAAGTTCTTTTTTATTAATATTTTTCATTCATACGGCTTCACCCCCATATTACTCTATTACAGTGAAAGCTACGAGAAAATGA
>CM035183.1:8125805-8137513 GCA_020233015.1 Callinectes sapidus | reverse complement strand
AGACATACAGGTAAAACATCAAACCAAAATTGAAAAAAATAAATAAAAACAGAAAAGAAAAATATAAAAATAATCACCCAAACCATACTCAAACACGCATATCCATTCTTTATTCAATTCCCCCCTTTTTATGCTTTCATTCTCTCGTGTTTACTGACAAGAGTTATTTTGGGTTATTTTTGGACAGAGGCGCTCACTACAGATGTTTGTTTTCACGTAAGATTTACTGCAACGCATCATAATAATGTGCAGTTTATATTTTAATGACGACGACGAGGAGGAGGAGGAGGAGGAGGAGGAGGAGGAGGAGGAGGAGGAGGGCGACCACAAGCATGAAGACTTGTGTGTGTGTGTGTGTGTGTGTGTGTGTGTGTGTGTGTGTGTGTGTGTGTGTGTGTGTGTGTGTGTGTGTGCGTGTTATTGATCTGTGTCCCATGATTGTTATGTTGATGTGTGAGTCACGAATGGTGATGACATGAGAGAGAGAGAGAGAGAGAGAGAGAGAGAGAGAGAGAGAGAGAGAGAGAGAGAGAGAGAGAGAGAGAGAGAGAGAGAGAGAGAGAGAGAGAGAGAGAGAGAGAGAGAGAGAGAGAGAGAGAGAGAGAGAGAGACTGTTACAAGATAAAAACGAAGAAATAAGACAAAAAGAAAAAAAAAAGAAAAAAAGAAAGGAAAAATACGAGAAAGAAGAGGAAATGAAGATAAAATACAAATAAGAAAATACAAGAGGGAGAGAAGAATACAAAAGGAGGATTGATTGATTGGTTATCAGCAACACAAAGGATCACAAGACGCTGGTAGAGAAGAAAATGAGGTCAAAGAAGATGGCAAGGAAGGAGAAAATGGCGGATGAAGAATGAGAGAAGAAAATAAATTATACGAGAACAAGAAAGAAAGACAAACAACGAAAAGGAAGAAATGGATACAGGGAATAAAAAAAGGAAAAATAAAAGATAAAGAAAAAAAAAAAAAAAAAAAAAAAAAAGAATAATAAAAACAAGGTGAGACAATAGAGATAAGGTAAGGTATGGTCTGGTGTGGTACAGTTTGGTGGGGAGGACCTTTCGCCTTTACTATTTCCTACTCTTTGTTCTTCCTTTGTGTGGCTTTCAATGGTATTCAGTGTTATTGTAATTTGGATACCGCATCGTTGTAAAACTATAAAAAAAAAACTACAAAATTCGGTCGTATCTAAATTAATTTCACTTAACCTGACTCAATTTCAATTCATGTAAACCAACTTTATTTTGCTTAACCTAAACTTAACATAACAAAGCCTAGTATAAAGTAATCCCCAAAACTTACGCCAACTAACGATCTAAATAACATATAAACATACGAAATCCAACCCAATACAAAACAAATCAAATGAACACAACCAAAACATAATAGTAACAAATACCAAACCTGCACGGGGACTAGCAAATAATATGTAGAACCATTCTTTTTCCAGCTTTCTGTTACCTTTTCCCCAACCAATCTACATACCCAACCTGACGTAACTAACCTACATGCTAACCCAACTTCTCATTCACCCTTCAACTTAGGTCACTGCTAGCCTTGAGGAGGGGGCACGTAGGGGGAGGGGGGAAGGGGGTCACATCCAACGCTTCACGAACCCTCCAGCTGGTCATGGAAGTCACGTCATCTCCAAAACTACTTCTGTAATCTCACGAACTCGAGTAATTCCTGTCCCTGAGCCATTTGTCTTTCCTGATGTGACCGTTGGTGCATATGAAGTCCTTCGTGCGGTGTGAGAAGGAGCGTGTCCGCTTTCTAAGTGCTGGGGAAGTGGTGGCGGTGGTGGTGAGGAACGAGAAGAATAAGAGGAAATACAAGAACAATATTAAAAATCCACAAGATATAAATAAATGAATGATTAATCACCTTCATAAAGTAAGGAGGAAAAATATATAAAACACGAAGCTAAAAACAGCAAAAAAGAAGACAAATTAAACCAACAAAAATCAAAGAACAATACTTAGAAAAACAAAATAACGAAAAAAATAAATTTAATAATAAAGGTAGCATCCATGAACACGAAAAAAAAAAATTATGAAAACACACGAACAACAACAATAACAATACTAACAATAATAACAAGGAGGAGGAGGAGGAAGAGGAGGAGGAGGAGGAACTAGGACAAGGCCACACAGTTCGTTCCAACACAAAATCCTTGGCCGAAGAATGCTAACAGGTCTGAGAAATAGTCACGTGATTCCCACCGCTGCCACCAATGTTACACAATACGCCCTTTCCTCCACAGCCGTGATTTCACACACCTAAGTACCCGGTAGAGTCCCAAACTTGGAGCGTGACCTGACCTCTGACCTTTCATGCCTACCTCTCGTCCCTAACCTGACCCAACGAGCTTATCATCCTAGTTTTTGAAAATTGATAGCACGAGGGAGGCGGGAAGGGAGAATGGAAGGAAAATGAGGCAGGAGGGAGGGTAGTGCCGGGGAGTGATGGAGGGAGGGTGTTAAGTAAGAAGAGAGGGACAGGACAGGGGGTGAGGGTGATCAGAGATGATGAGGGGGAGGGAAGGAAGGAAAGGGAGGTGAATATAAAAGGAACGGTACAAAGAAATGCAAAAGAAAACGGGCAATGAAAACGTAAATAGGATGACGAACGCAATGGGGGAGAAGGGGTTAAGGCAGATCTTTAAAAACTTCTACAAGGAGAGATCTGAAAAGAAAAAAAATAATGAAAACATAATTAGGATTACGAGAAGCAATGGAGAGAGGGGAGAGGGGAGAGTAAAAATGGGGGAGAAGGGGATAAGGAAGATTACAAAAAAAAAGATATACAAGGAAGAATCTGAGAGAGAACATGAAAAAAAAGATAATGAAAATATAAATAAGATCAGGAGAGAGGGAGAGGGTAGAGAAAGAAAAGAGAAATGTAATAAAAGAAAGGGTGTGACGAGAAAAGAGTGAGAAAATTAGGTTAAAAAAATGTTAAACGAGAACTCTGGATCCCCCACACCATGCCAAGTGTCAGCAAATCATTCTCACTGAAAAGAAAAAGAAGAAAAAAAAGTCGGCAAAAAATATCTGGCAGGTGGAGCAACGTCTTGGCGAGTGTTAAGTACAGAACGCCAGGAAACACACTACTAATAACGACAATGAGTGCAGCACCTTCAGGAATACCAGAGCCCCCCTCCCCCCCCCATCTCCTAATAAGCTCTCCTCAACCTTTGCTTACTATACGAGTACGTTTCTACCCCTTGCCATCCACCTAACCCTCCCCCCCCCCCGCCCCCCCACACAGAGTCCCTTTCCTCCCAACCAAAGCCATCAACCTCTCCTTAACCTCTGCTTACTACTGCTTACCCTCCCCGCTCCCACCTCGTCCCCCCTTCACCCAAGCCCTTCGTGTACTCTGCCTCACTAATCTCTCTTCCCATTACCCTCCAATCTTGCTATGGTTCTTCCGGTTAATTTTGTTCCGGGTCACGATTCACTACTTCCCTTTGTTGTGCCATTTTTCTCGTCTCCCAGTCTCCTGCACTCTCTCTCCTTTTTGTCCCTTTTCAATTAGTATTTTTAATCATGTGTCTTATTCAGTTTTTGGATAACTTTGTATTTCCTCTCCTGTTTTTTTTTTTTTTTCTTTTTTCTTCTCCTTAGTATCTTACGTTTATCGTTGTTCTCCTCTTCCAGTCTCTAAATTATCTTCTATCTCCTTCAAATACGCAGTAGTTCCGACACTCTCTTATTTGGCTTCTTGCAAAGTTTGTATCTACTATTTCGTCTTTGTATTTTGCTTCGTTTTTTTCTTCTTCTTCTCCTTAGTAACTTCTCCTTTGTTCTCTTAAAATGTACTTCAATAGTGTCTAACATACAACTTCTGGCCAACTTCGGTATCTCCTCACTCGTCTCTCCCCTTCCTCTTCCTTAGTATCTCTATCTTAATCTTGTTCTTGTCTTCCAGTCTTTACTTCCTCGTCTTTCTCCCTTTCACATTTTCTGATTCAGCTTCTTGGCAACTTTGCATTTCCTCTCTCGTCTTTGTAACCTGCCTCGTCTTTCCTTTCTCCTCTTTATTATTATTATTTTTTTTTTCCAGCTACATCTCACCACAAACTTTAAGTCTAACGCCACTCCTCTCCCCCTTTACCTTCCCATGCGTTACTCGTGTCCATCCCTTCACATAACCAATCACAAATCTAGTCTTCACGCTACCCACTTTCTCTAATTCTTCCTACGCAGTTCCAAACATGCCATACTCTCTCTCTCTCTCTCTCTCTCTCTCTCTCTCTCTCTCTCTCTCTCTCTCTCTCTCTCTCTCTCTCTCTCTCTCTCTCTCTCTCTCTCTCTCTCTCCAATTTTGCTATACTTCCTCCTTTCCCTCCTCGCCTGACCATTAACTCTGCCCACCCTCGCTCCCTGCCTCTCTGCCTCCCTGTTCCCCTGCTCCCCTGCCACGTCCCTCCCTCCCTCCCTCCCTCGCTTCCTTCCACCCTCGCCTCGCTACAACGCACCGCTGACCTCACGAAGAACTGCCAAATTTAGGGGGCGGGGAGATTCAAACTAGAGAAATCTGGTTTTGTTTACGCAAGACTCACTTTGTTGATATTTGAGCCAATGGGGGTTTGGATGATTCTTTTTATTGTTTTTGTTTTTGTCCGTGTGTGTTTTTCCTCTTTTCGGTTTCTTATTCTTATTTTCGTTATATACTTTGTTATTTGGAAAAGTTATTGTTCATTTATTTTTTCCTCTTCTGCTCTTTATCATGGCTTGTCACTGTTGTTGATGTTGGTTTTGTTTGCTATTCTTTCCTCATGATAATGCTATGATAATTCCGTATCATTCTTTGTCCTGTCCTTCCCCAATGATATTACTATTCCTTCCTCTCCTTTGCCAATGGTTATCATTATTTTCTTCCATTTTTCATTGATACTGCTGTCATTCCTTCCTATTCTTTTCTACAGTTTTCTTGTTGTTCTTGTTAGTTTTCCATTCTTTCCCTCTAATTCCGCTACGTGGCACCAATTTAAAAAAAAATCTTATCTATTCTTATATTACCACAGTATTAACCCCTTCAGTACTGGGACACATTTCTACCACGAGTTTTGTGTATGATATAATTTTATTGATATTAGAAAGGGTCTATGGAGGTCAGAAGAGTAATGGCCAGAATCTATACTAGTTTAATTCCCACACGAGTTTCTAAACCTGTATAAAATCCCCAAATAACGAACAGAATAAATATAAAAATGCATCACAGTACTGAAGGGGTTAAAACGCACTTAAGAGTTTACTATGACTTTTTTTTGACGAACTCCTAAATCAACAGAGAAGACATTGGGACACGAACAAAGTGACACGAGTATAGATAACTTAACTTTCTCACTTCAACATTCTGCTCTACACCTTTCCATATCATCCATCACCACTACTCGTCTCTGCTATCACGAAAACATACCAGGCACAACCCAAAAATAAACAACAAGCACACACACACACACGTACGCAAGCAATTCGAGTTTATCATACTTTTTTTCTCTACTGACGCACCATACCCCAGTCATTGCAGGAGGTGGGGTCCTTGAATACCAGGTGACAGGTTAATTACAAGGCACTCCTGGTGTTATCTTACTGCTGTCCCTCCACCTCCTCCTGGGCACGGAAATGCTCGGAGAAAACGCGAAGAGGGGAAGCAGGGAGGGGGAATGCCGTATGTTGTGAGATGAAAGAAGAGACTCCCTTCCTATCCCTTTCCCTCCTTCCTTCTTCCTCTTTTCAACTCCTTTCCTTATTCCGCTTGATTACCCGAGCTCTTCCTACCCCATCCTTTCCTTTTTTCCTTCCTTCCTCCTCTTTTCAACTTCTTCCCTCCTTATCACACTTCGGTATCCGACCCCTTCCTATCCCATCCCCTCCTTTCTTCCTTCTTTCCTCCTCTTTTCAACTCCTATTCTTATCCCCCTTCAGTACTTGATTCCTTCCTTCCTTCCTTCCTGTCCTGCCTTATCCCCACTTCAATATTCAACCCCTTCCTATTCCGTCCATCCTATCTTAACCTAACCATTCCCTTCACCCATCTCTCTGCTCCTTCGCCAGATCACACCGCAGGGCGTCTCCATAAACCTTTTCCCTGAGGCCTGGTTGCTCCAATTTTACGGGGCGCCACAACAGATGAGGCAGAGGGTCATCAGGCAGTGAGTTGGGGGGAATGAAATACATGCGGGACCAATTTTGTGAGAGTCATTAGCGCCGTGATGGAGAGTGACCTGAGGGAGACACGCGAACTGGTGGTGGTGGTGGTGGTGGTGGTGGTGAAGGTGGTGGTTGCAGAAAGTAGGGAAAGGATGTGATTTATTTGGGGTGGGAGGAGAAGGAGGAGGAGGAGGAGGAGGACAAAAACGAAGAAGAAACATAAGAGGAGGAAGGAGGAAGATAAATTTGTAGAGGAGGAAGAGTGGGAGGAGACGAAGATAATGAAGACTAAAACGAAGAATAAGATGAAACGTAAGAAGAGAGGGGGAAAGAAGAGAGGAAGAAAGAAAAAGATCAGTAGAAAAATAAGGCAGGAGATAACGCCCCCCCCAAAAAAAATAAAGAGGAAACAGGAAAAAAAAAGAGGAAAAACAACAGCTAGATGAGACATGAACACAAAATGAATAAGAAATAACAGAAAATAGGAAGAGATCAGAAGGAAGAGGAGGAGAAAGAAGGAAGAGGAAGAAGGAAGTAGAAGCATAAAAAGGAATGAAAAGACCACCTTCCATTCTACGCTGATCAAAACCTCAAGGAAGGAAGCGAAGGAATGGGTGGAGGGGGGGCGGGGTAGCGTGGGGTAGGAAGACTAGAGGTGGCTGGGGAAGAGGAGGTGGACGGGAGGGGGGGGGGGTGGAGGGCAGTGCAGGAAGGGAGGGGGGAGGGAGGGGGGAGGGAGCCTAGTCAGGTATGTTGCAGGTGGGATCGCTTCAGAATTATGACCCAAAACAATAACTGGGGTGCGGTGTGTTTAGTGGTGGTGGTGGTGGTGGTGGTAATGATGATGATGATGATGATGATGTGTTATACTCATCATTAGGGCACATAATAACTCCCATTAAACTTATTACGAGGGTACAACAACTGGGTGACCTTGGCTAGATACAGAGTTAACTTTCGTACAAAGCGGCATATTATCGTACTCGGAATCTTCCCCCCCCCCTCTCTCTCTCTCTCTCTCAAGACTATTTTTTTCAAGGCCACCGGGATGATCAGGCGTGTTAAGACTATTCCTCCGGTTATTAATGTGGAAATCTTGTTAATCTGTCACTAAAATGGTGTAAAATTTAACCTTAAAAACTGTGGAGCTTCATATGTATCGAACCTTTTCAATGTAGTGGAGATTTGGTGAAGGATAAAAAGGAGAATATAGTTTATTATCTCTCTCTCTCTCTCTCTCTCTCTCTCTCTCTCTCTCTCTCTCTCTCTCTCTCTCTCTCGCGTATCTTTTATTTCGTTGCAATTTCTTGTTTCCCGAGTCAGAGATCACGAAGTCATGTTTCCAATTACTACTTTTGTCGTCATTTCTTTCCCTGCGTTTCGTATTTCATCGCCTTTTCCTGATCAGATTCTTTCGATGTCAAAAAAAATCCTTTAATAACAGCAATTTCTCGGGGCTTTTCCATTGTCATCAAAATCATCATCGTAAACTATTTTTTTTTTCTTTCCAAGCTGCAGCGACAGATTAACGAGCAATACGAGGCCTAAAGAGAGCCGTAACATTCATGACAACAAGAATTAAACAGCTGGTGGGAATCCGAGTCTTTCACTGCAGTATTTTCGAAGCTTCATCTCTAATCTTCAACCTCTAATCTTGTTTCTCATTTCCTCTTATTACCTTCATTTTTTTCTCTTTTTCTTTCCTACTCACTTCAGCTCTTCCCTTTTCTCTTACATGAGTGACAAAGTACTGGAACATCCTAGGAAAATCAATTAAGTTCAAATACAGGCTTTTAAAAAGTTAATAAAGCATTGGAACACCCTGGAAAACTCCAAAAACTTAAATTACAGTCTTTTAACACTTTTCTACGATTTTTTTTTTCTGTACTAAAAAACACACCACTGAGATCTTTCTTCTTAACTCAGCCATCTCAAAGCATTCTACTCGCTGAGGACTGTTAAATATACTCTTTTACATTACCTTTTATATATTTCTTGTCGATGTTTGTTAAGATTTCGTGGTTTTAGGAATGTGTTGTGGTGTTCATCGAAGTGGAAGAGTTAAAGAGTTTGAAGTATAAGAACACCACAAAACAACAACAATAGTTCCCACTGCAGCCTTTTAGAGAGTTGATAAATCATTGAAATACCCTTGAAAACTCCTAATAATTTCCATTACAGCTATTAAAAGAGTTGATCAAGCATTGGAACACCCTTAAAAACACCATTAACTTCCACTATTTTTTTAAGGAGTTGAAAAAAGCATTGAACATCCTTGAAAACCCCAATAATTTTCACTATAGCCCTCTAAGAGTTAATAAAGCATTGACATCTTGAAGAACTTGAGGCAAAGTTTAGTAACATGTTCCTTAATGACAGTGAAAGGCAAAATAAACCTAAAATTTCAATCTCAGTATCTGGTTTCATGTTACTTTCTTCCGTTCACGGCGCCATATGACCACGACGTAATGCTAAAATCTAAATCAATCAATCATTTCTTCCTTCCTTTTATTCCAACATTTTTACTTCCAACTTTTCTTTTTTTAACTCTGACATTCGTGTTTCGTCTCTTCCCACTGATTCTCTGGTTACAACGCAAATTCGACTCTTCTAACCACACGACTGAACTCTCATTACTCTCCTTTGATCACTACAGTTGTCTTACATGCAACATTGATTTGACTCACATTCTCTTTCTTTCGCGCCAAACTCGTTAGTGTTATTGCCTCGCTGTTATGTAAGGCTGGCGAATATTTCTTATCTTGCTTTTTTTTCCACTAGCAGCCTTGACCTTTGGCAAGCTTCCATTTGAACATAAACGAGCGGGAAATTAAAGGGGGTTATGAATGTGTGTATTTGCATTACGAAAAAGAAAAAAAAAAAAAAAAGGAAAAGAAGTAAGGAATACGTGTTTGATTTTCTTTTCTTTCCATTTATTTGCTGATTATTCTTGTTTATTTTTTGCTTCCGTACCGTTTCGAGACATTATCGTATCCTACAATAGAGGAACAAAACAGTGATTAAACTAATATAAAAGGGACATCGAAGATACGTATCTACGTAAAGAAGTTTGAAAAAAAGGTCCTTATTCGAAAAAAACAAAAAAACAAAAACACGTTGCCCTTTCCTGCGCTTTCTTACATTCTCCGGACATTATTGTATCAAACGTCCCAAATAATACAAATAGAAACAAACATCAAAAGGATAAGAAAAGAAGGTTATTCGAGGATAATATAAATAAACAGAATTCAAAGGAGTCACTGAAGCAAGTATTTATGTTTCGGAGCACACACACACACACACATTCATGGGCAGGAGACATGCAAGGTACACTACACACTAAACACCCCAAAGCGTGATCAGCCGAGTATTGCAAACTTTCAAACCAAAGCCATTTTTCATTTACCATCGATGATTTCATATTCAGATCAAAATTCAAAAGAAAGTTTGAAAGTTTTCGGCCAAAATTGGTGTAGGGCCGTGACGGCCTTGGGCGCCGCACGTGGTGAGAAGGTGGCTGTTGGGTCTGGCCTGTGGCCCAAGGCAGGGAACTGGCAGCAGCAGGTCCTTCTTTTCCTGTGCGGCTCAGCTCAAGCTTCACTATAGTCGTCCACTTGCAGCGCCTCACACTAGGCAAGGGGTCGCCATAAGCAAGGGATCAATGTCTGCCATTCACTGGAGGGAGGGAGGGAGGGAGGGGGGAGTCCTGATTGGGAGATAAGGGCTCCTCCTCCTTCCATAGAGTCTGGTGGAGGGTGGGTGGTGTGTACGGGTCCCTTGACTGTGATGGCACCGGGCTGAACAACTCGCCATGAACGAGGGCACGCTGTGCGCCATGCAGCACCAGACAGACACTGCTGCCAGTAGTACGAGGGGGTGGTGTCCTTCAGGGGTGAGAGGACACTGCTACCAGTACGAGGGGGGTCCTTCAGGGGTGAGAGGGCTCACTTCAGGACAGTGGCTGGGAAGTGGTGGTGGTGTGTGGCGGGTCATTGCTCATGGCGAGCCGTGTGAGGAGCGGCAAGGTTGCATCGTCACTGCCCTCACACCCACAGGACTGCTGGGGTGGACCCTTGGGGAGGAAGGGTTCGTCCTGGTGCCTGTGTAGATAGGAACACTACAAAGGCGTATACATCCAACGCGTGGAATCGCATAATTATCGTGAAAACTGGCATCGTTATCGTGGAAACTGGCATCGTTATCGTGGAATCGCATCGTTATCGTGGAAACTGGCATCGTTATCGTGGAAACTGGCATCGTTATCGTGGAAACTCGCATCGTTATCGTGGAAACTGGCATCGTTATCGTGGAAACTGGCATCGTTATCGTGGAAACTCGCATCGTTATCGTGGAAACTCGCATCGTTATCGTGGAATTGCATCTTTATCTTTTTCGTTATTTACTTATCTTAACATCAAATTCATTATCATTATGTCGGCTTATATAATGCATAACTCATGTGAAAGTATATCTAGCAGTACAAGTCCTAAAGGGTAAAAAAAATAAATAAATAAAATAACAACTCGCAAACCAAAATAACACACTATTGTATTCTCTGTGGTGATTGGAGTGAAGTGACCACCGCCTGTCCACCTCGTTCACCTGTGCTCACCTCCCGACACCTGGCGCACCTCTCACTCATTACCGCACCAACACGCCAACACTTCGTCCCAGGTGTGCTTATCCTAAACGACCCACATTGCCAACACACGCACATTATTAACTCCCTATTATGACACGCGCGCTTTTTCTCCCTATCCTAACCCCCCTCTCTCTCTCTCTCTTCACAACCTCACATAAAAGTTGATAAAAAAATACATCAATAAATAAAATAAATCAACACATCTTTCTTCACATGTAATCTAACTTATCAATACCAAGAACTGCATAACCAACCACAACAAAAAGAAGGAAATAAGAAAGAGAGAAAAAAAAAGTAGAATAAATGACTAATATGTAATGTGAACTAACCTAAATAGCTCACCTGTAATTAGCTGTACCTTCCTCCTGGCGTCCCTTTGGTTCCCACGAGCAGGTGTAGGGGCCAGGTAACGCCACTGAGGGGAATGACCTGTGGGCGGAGAGAGAGAGAGAGAGAGAGAGAGAGAGAGAGAGAGAGAGAGAGAGAGAGAGAGAGAGAGAGAGAGAGAGAGAGAGAGAGAGAGAGAGAATAGTAGTAAGTGCTAATAATATAATAGTAATAACACAATTTCTCACAAAACAACAACAACATGTACAAAATTATTAAAGGTATATAGGGTACCACAACAAGCAACAAAAACAACAACAACAACAACAACAACAACAACAACAACAACAACAACAACAACAACAAAAACATCTAATTACAAAAATGTAGGTTATCACAGGATACCACCACCACCACCACCACCACCACCACCACCAACAACAACAACAACAACAACATCTCACATGACCTCTTGATCTGCAGTGAGGAGGCACCTTCAAATTGACCTTTGCGTGGGTCATAAAGGAGGAGGAGGAGGAGGAGGAGGAGGAGGAGGAGGAGGAGGAGGAGGAGGA
>CM035183.1:8057207-8067380 GCA_020233015.1 Callinectes sapidus | reverse complement strand
TCCCCCTCTTCCTTCCTATTCTCAATTTCCCACTTCCTTCTTTTCTTCCTCTTCCTTTTTCCTCTTCTTTCCTCTCTCTATGTTCTCCTTCTCCTCTCCCTTCCCCTTCTCTATTTCTCTCCTCCTGCCTCTCTTTCTCTTCCTTTCCTATTTTCTTTCCCCCTATTCTTTCCCTTCTCTATGTACTTCTTCCCCTCTCCCTTCCCATTCCCTATTTTATTTTCTTCCTTCCTCTTTTCTCTCTTCTTTCTCTGCTTCCTTCTTATTCTCAATTCCCTCCTCTTCCCTCCCTCCGTCTTCCTTTCTCCTCTTCTTTCTCCTCTCTATATTTTTCTTCCTTTCTCCCTTTCCCTTCTCCATTTCCTTCCTCCTCCCTTTCTTCCTCTTTCTTTCTCCTCCTCTTTACCCGCTCTATATTTCTCTTCCTCTTTCCCTTCTTCTTCTCCACTTTCCTACTCCTTCCTTTTCTCTTCTTCCTTTCCCTATCTTTTTTAGCCCCTCTATGTTTTTCTTCTCTTCTTTCCTTTTCTCCCTTTTCCTCCTCCTCCCACTTATACTCTTCTTTTTCTCCTCTTCTTTACCTTCTGTATGTTCCTCTTCCCCCTTTGTCTTCTTCATATCCCGTCTCATCCCTCTTTTTCTCTTACTTCCCCCCTCTTCTTTCCTCTCTCCCTTCCTTCCCTCCCTATCCCTCCTCCTCCCTTTCTTCCTCTTCCTTTTCCTTCCTCTTTTTTTCCCCTCTTTATGTTCCTCTTCTCTCCACTTCACCTCTCCCTATCCCTTCTCCCTCTTTTCCTCTTCTGTATCCCCCTTTCTTTACCTGCTCTATGTTTTTTTTTCCCATTTTTCCTTCCTACTCTTCCTTTCCCTCCTCTTTTTTCTTTTTTCGTGCTCCTCTTATTTTCTCTCTTTCACCTCTCCCTTTACCTCCTCCTCCCTCTCTTCTTCTTCCTTCCCTTCCCCCTTTTCTTTTACCCTCTCTGTTTTTTCCATTTTCCTTCCTTCTCTTCCTTTCTCTCCTCCTCTCTCTCTTCTTCCTTCCCTCCTCTTTTTTAACTTTCTCTGTGTTCCCCTTTTCTCCCTCTCTCATCTCCCTCTCCCTTTCCCTCCTCCTCCCTCTCTTCTTCTTCGTTTCCTTTTGGGTGTTGTTTGGGTAGCTCAATTTCCCCTTCAGAAGAGGAGATGATCTGTGTCCCCCCTTCTTCCACTTTTTACTACCATCCTCTCTCCCTTCCCCTTTTTTTTTTTTTTTTACCTCTGGTGTGTGTGTGTGTGTGTGTGTGTGTGTGTGTGTGTGTGTGTGTGTGTGTGTGTGTGTGTGTGTGTGTGTGTGTGTATGTATTTAGGTTTTTCAAGTTTGGCATGATGTTATGTTGATTCTTGTTTCCATGAACTTTTAGCTTATTTCATATTTTGAAAGTTATCTGGTGAGTCTTTGAGTGCGTTTTTCATTTGTTCCTTTAACTTGTTTATGTAATTTCTTTCAAATGCAATTGTAACTGTAACTGTGATCAATAAATATCCATCTATCTATCTATCTATCTATCTATCCATCTATCTATCTGTGTGAGTGTGTCTGTGTGTGTGTGTGTTTCTTTCCCTCTCGATTACTTCATTCCTTTCCTTCCATTGAGTTCGTCCATTCTCCCTACTCTTCCTCCCTCTTCCCTCTCTCCACCTGCCTCCCCTCAGCCACTACTTACCTGCCTCCCAACGCTCATTGGCACCACCGGAAGGGCCAGACAGGTGAGCAATGACGCCTCTACCTTGTAATATCCTCCTTAATTCCCTGAGAAGACGATGTGCTCGGCAGTATAGGAAGAAAAACATCGATATTTTTTTTGGCCTAACACTTTTTTTTTTTCCTTTCCCTTCGTCAACCTCCCGCGTGTGTCTCTTCCACCTTCCTCGTCCCCCTTTCAGAGTTGGCCCGAGGGTCTTAGTTAAATGGTTTAGTCCCCCTCTCGGCAGGAGCGAGCACCTTGTCTGCTGGTGAAATTGGAAAGATGAAAGTAGATATCTTCACATTTTCATCCTCTCTCAGCAGCTGCCTATGCCGTGTGTGTGTGTGTGTGTGTGTGTGTGTGTGTGTGTGTGTGTGTGTGTGTGTCGCCCCCTCGGCCTTCAGGGAGATGGTGTTTTCTTGTTCCTATGGGAATAAGTGAAAGGTGTGACGCATTTTTTTTTTTTTTTTTTGCTGCAGATGTCGTCTTTGCTGTTTCTCTTCCTGTGTCCCCCGCTACTCTGTCTGAATGGATGAGTTTAAGGGTGTTCCTGGTATTCTTTTTTGTTATTTTTGCATATTATAGTTTTTTTTATGGTGACAGGATGAAATGGTAGTGGTAATGGTAGTGATGGTGGTGGTGGTGGTGATAGTGGAGATGTTTGAGTGTTTGTAATGTTGGTCTTGTGGTAGCAGTGGTGGTAGTTATTTAGGAGTCTTTCCATAATATATGCCATAATTTTCCATATTTTTATGACCTGGTGTAATATGGAACCAATTGTAACGGGGAGAAAAAACAAAAGGGCAAGAACAATGTACATCTTCATCAAATAGCAAAGAAACGAAGACGAAGAAGCGAAGGCCAGAGATGGATGAAGGGACGGTGCCGTGTTGTTGGTCATTTTCTTGAATTTCATCAGTTTTGTTCCTTGAATAGTAAGGATGTGAATAAATGAAAATGCGTCCCAGTACTGAATGTGTTAATTCTTCCCCTTGTTGCTGGCGGCTTGTTTTTTCGTCCGTGGAGGAATACTTGATAGAATGTATTCACAGAGGAGAGACTGGCGTAAGCATTGTGTATGTGAAAGTTATAATGAGAAGCTGTGAGACGTCGGCGAGGCTGGAGTGAATGGGAGAGGCAGGCGTGACTTCATTACTAGTACTTCCACGCTACATATTGATGCTGCTCGCTCTGGGAGTTAATCAAGAGTTAGTCAGCCAGTTATCAGAGGTGCAAGTGTTGAATCCCTTTAAGAGCCGCTAATGAGAGATTGAAACTCGCTCGTTGCTACAAACAAGTCAATTCTTGCAACACAGCAGGATTAGGAATTACAAATGAGTTTTCACTATTTTGGGGGGAAGTAGTAATTGAAGAGTATTTGATAGTGAAGTGTGTATAATTCATAACACATTTATCAACTAGGCAAGAATTAAAATGCCAAACAAAGTAGTAGGTAATCTCTTCATTACTGGGATACATTCTTACCAGTAGTTTTGGGTGTGATTATATGATTTTATTAACATTATGAAAAGTATATAGGGGTCAAAAGTTTAATAGCCAGAGTCTGTACTTTTTAAATTCCTACATGAGATTTTGAAGCTGTAGGAAATCGGCAAATGATAAGAATAATAAGTATGAAAATACGTCTCATTACTGAATGGGTTAAACCAGTGGTTCTCAAAGTGGGCCCCCCTGGGAGCGGTGAAACGATCTTGGGGGGCGGTGAGGCGAAAGGGGGCGGTAGGGGGGCGGTAGGGTAGCATCATAAGCAGCTAATATTTCAGTTTGTTTTTACAAAACCTAAATGACATAAAACATGACCTGACAGGTTGTTTTTGTTTATCCTTCTCCACGGACTACCACTTTTGAGCCTGTGTTTTCAATTTGAAAAAAAAAGAATATATATATATATATATATATATATATATATATATATATATATATATATATATATATATATATATATATATATATATATATATATATATGCTGTCACTGTCGACACCACCACCAGGCGTCTGTCGCTCTTAATTTAACTTAATAATTAACGACAAACGGTATCCTCCACCAACGCAGTGAGTGATGTTAGGGCGTCGTTATTGACTTCATTTTGTAGTAAATACATCGCTATCTCCTATAGAAATATTCTTGTCCACTAAATGATTTTTTTTTTTTTTACTTTTACTTCACCACTCAAGAAACATGATATTGGGAGGCAGCCACTAAAGGAAAGTTTCCAGGGAACACCCTAAAGAAAGATCGAGCGAGATATTATTATTTAAAGTTTTATTGTGTGGAGCAAATACATACATATTACATACAATATACATGACTGCTATTGCCAGACAATGGTGGTGCGAGTAAAGCAGGCGTTTTGTCATGGCGCTGTGGCGACAATGGCTGCGCTTCAAGTGGGTGGGTGGAGGTGGAGGTAATAAAGGATGGTCAGCGGGGTGGAGGAGAGCAGCAGCCTACATGGTGGCGGACAAGTAGAGCAGCCCAGTTGGTCTCGCGGTGGGTGAGCAGCAAGCCACCACCACTGTCAGGCTGGGTGGATGGTGACTGTGCCGCTCTCAGGGCGGCTGTCGCCGGGCAGCAGGACAGGGGATGGTGGAGGGGTGGTTGGCGATCATCATGCCTCCCACAGTGGCCACACTCCTGCCCCTGGAAGCCGTCGTAAAGCTGTTCCCCTCCCTGGTGCAGTAGCCCAGCCTTAGTCTCTCTGCAAAAGCACGCCGTCTGCCCGGGGCTGCTGTTGGGAGGCGGCCAGCGCCTGGTAGGCAGTGGCGGCGGCGTACCAGGTAGCCTGGCTGCTTCTTCCTCCCCTCGAGCTGCTGGTGGATCCGGCGGGCGTGCTTGGTGTCGGCACATCTGACACGCTCATTCACCTGTCTCCGGCTGAGAGGGACGGGCCGTGTCACCTGTTACCTCTCCGCGGCTCGCCTGGCGGCTGTGTCGGCGGCCTCGTTGCTCTGGATGACCACATGGCTAGCTATCCATTTGAGTCTCGCCCGCTGCCCCTGTGCAGCGAGACTCTGCAGGCTGCCCAGGGTGGCTGTGTCGAGGCCCACGTTGTTGTTGGGATGGCGCTACTGGAGGACCTGCAGCCCCACTGCCCCCCTGGAGTCAGTGTGCAGCACAACGGTGGCCTCCTCACGGTGCTGGGCGTGCTCCCGGCCCAGTTGGATGGCCACCAGCTCCGTGTGCAGCGTGGAGCAGCACCAATGGTCATCCATCAGCTGTCTAGTCACGGGAAACAGCAGCAGCGGTGGAGGAGGCGCTGGGGAGAGAGGAGACGCGAATTAATATTGTTCATCAGTTAAATACATTCACTTCATTCAGTTACAACACAAGAAATGAAGGGAAGAAGATGCTGCAACAAGATATCACAGCTATATCTGGCAGGTCCTGTAGCAAACAAATATACCGAGAGATTTCTACCTATTATCTATCCCCTGCCTATTGATTAAGCACACACACACACACACACACACACACACACACACACACACACACACACACATACACACACACACACTATCTCTCTTTAGGGTCATATAATTCCTCTCAATGACCTTCACAACCTTGACCTTATCCCTGTCTTGCACCCACAAAGAGGGGAGGGAGAGGGGAGGGAGGGGAAGAGGGGGAGAGGAGGGAAGATAAGGGAGGGGAAGAGGTAGAAGGGAATGGGAGTGTTGTCTGGAGGAGGAGGAGGAGGAGGAGGAAGAAGAATTGTGTCAGCAGTAGAAAAGGAAGGAGGAATGAGGGGAGGGAAGAGGAAGCGAGGGGAAGGAAAGGGGAACCAAAATGAAGTATGTGTGAGGGGAAGAAGAGGAAGGGGAAGTGAGGGGAAGGGAAAGGGAGAGGGAGAGGGAGAGGGGAAGGAGAGGAAGAGAGAATAGGAGAGTGAGAACTGAAAAAAATAATAAAGTAAGATAAGTAAAATTCTCTCTCTAAAAAAATAATAATAATTAATAAATAAATAAAAATAAATAACAAAATAAAAAATAGAATAAAAAAGGAAGGTGAAAATAATTGAGCAGAGAGAGAGAGAGAGAGAGAGAGAGAGAGAGAGAGAGCAAGCAGGCCCAAGTGCATTATTAGTGCGTCATTTGGGTATTTCACTCCACAGAAAATGGAGGTCTCACTGCAAATCACGGGTCACTATGTTATTTCTGTCATCAGCCGGCACGCGAGGCCAGCCACCCACCACCACCACCACCACCACCACCACCACTACCTAACTAATAGCGGGGAGGTAACAATGCTTAAACTCCCCCCCATGTTCCTCCCCACCCCCCTCCCCCCCACCACCCACCCCAACCACCCCACCACATTTCTTTCTTAACTTGCCAGGGAATGAAAATTTTTGTATTCCTTTTTATTTACTTTTTTTTCTTTCTCCTTTTTTTTCTTAATAATTATTTTTTGGGGGGAAGGAAGTTAAAAAAAGGGTTGTTTCTCTTCTGCCGCACTTTCATTAGAGTTAATTAATCATTGTTTAGTGGTATGCGTTTGTGATTTGTTGCCTTTTGGTGTGGGCTCTCTCTCTCTCTCTCTCTCTCTCTCTCTCTCTCTCTCTCTCTCTCTCTCTCTCTCTCTCTCTCTCTCTCTCTGTTTTTCTTCTGTCCATATTACAATCTTTTTTTCCCCTTTCTTCAATGATTTCCTTTTAGCTTATCTTCCCTTCATTTTTTTTTACCATTCTTTCCTCTACCTATTTCCTCTCTTCCCATTCCATAAATTCGATCTTTATCTTTCCATTTGTACCTCCTTTTCCTCGTATCATCTTTCCTCTTTCCATATTTCTTATTCCTTACTCTTCATTCCATTTCCCCTTTTCCTTCTTTTCCCCCTCTTTTCGTTCCTTTTCCTCCGCCCCCCCCCCTCTCTTTTCCCTTCCTCTCCTTTTTCTCTCTCATCATCTCTCCCTTTTCTATTTTTCTTATCCTTCCTCTTCCCTCCACTTTCTTTTTTCCTTCTTTCCCCCATTTTTTAACTCCTTCCCCTCCTTCTCCCCTCTCATTTCCCTTCCTCTTATGTTTCGCTCTCGTCATTCTTCTGTTTTTGTTTTATCCGTAACTCCCTTTCCTTATTTCTTCAATCCTTTTCTCTTCGTTTCCCATTTCATCTCCTTCCTTTTTCTCACTTTCCCTCTCTTATCTCCCATCTTTTTCTCCTTTTCCCTTTCCTTTCCAGTTCCCTTATCCGTAACCCCTCTTCCCCTATCTCCCTTCTCCTCCTCCACTTCCCCTCGCTCTCCCCTCAGTCCGGGCTTCGTGATTGGTCCGCTGAATGACCCCCGAGTGTCCTGATCGCCCCTCACGCCACTACGGCCCCGGAACACGCCAACTCAGCCCCCTAAATGCGCCTCGTGTTGGTGTGGGTGGATGCGCGGGGTGGGTTGTGGGAGGGGCAGGGTGTGGGTGATAGGTGGAGCAGCAGGATGGGTTGTTTTTTATGTAAGAGGGGGAAAGGAGTTCAAGGGCAACACAAAACGATGAAAATAAACAGTCAACTCGTTTGCCAGTCCCCTTAAAGAACATAAAGAATTAGCCAAAAGTCAGGGATGTGTGTTTTGAAACCTTCAAAGCGTAGGAAAACCCTCTTACTTGCAAGGTTAGTGCAGGTCAAGGCAACAAATTCATGTCTTATATCACGCCATCAGATTGAAGGAAAGAAAAGAAGTTAAATGGAAGAAAGGGAGGGAGGAAGGGTGGAGGGAAGGGAGGAAGAGAGGAAGGGAATGTATGATAGGCGTGAGGGAGAAAGACATGATGAAAGGGGAGGAAGGAAAGAGACCACAGGAAGAAAGGAATCACGGAGAAAAATAGCTGAAGAAAAGAATCAAATCTATATTTTTGTTGTGCTTGGGGAGGGAGAGAGAGAAGGGAAATAAGAAAAAGAGGAAGAAGGAAGGGGGAAGAGCAGTAAGGGAAGCAAAAAAAGAGATAAGGAAATGACAATAAGGAAAAGATGAAAGAGAAAAGAAGGAGTAAGGAAAGGAGACTACGAAGAGGAAGAAAAAAAAACAATAGATAAGAAGGTAATAAAGAAAAGATGAAAGAGAGAAAGAAAGAGAGGGAAGAGGAATAAGGAAATTAGACTATGAAGAGGAAGAAGAGAAAGCGAAAAAACAAAAAAACAAAAAAAACAGAAATAAGGAAATGGTTATGAGGGAGAAAGAATCAAAACCATATGACGCAGCAGTGACGTGTGGCAGTGACGCAACACACCTCACCTCACCTCACCTCACCTCAGCTGTCCGCACCTTTGGCAACATTGAAAAGCCGAACCATGGAACAATATGATGAGAAATTCAATAGGGTTAACCTCCCCCCCTCCCCTCTCTCTCTCTCTCTCTCTCTCTCTCTCTCTCTCTCTGATCCTCACCACTGCAACCAAATCAAGCCACGCTCTGACATTCTCATCCTATTGATCCTAAAATTACTAAGGAGGAATGAGACTCAGATTGCTCCAAATAGAGGGACACGTCAAGAGAGGGAGCTTCTTCAGACTCAGACCGCCGACAGTCCCCCACCCCTCCCCCTCACACACACACACACACACACACACACGTCTCTCCCTCTTTCCCCTTCCCGCCACCCGCAGTCACCATCCACCAACCACCAGCTGCCTTCTTCTTCTTCTTCTTCCTAGCCACCCTCTTCTTAATCTCCTTCTTTTTCCTTGCCACCCTCTTTTTCGTCTTCTTCTTAGCCATCTTCTTCTTCTTCTTCTTCTTCTTCTTAGCCACCCTCTTCTTTTCTTCTTCTTCTCTTCTCCTTCTTCCTCTTAACCTCCCTCTTCTTCTTCTTCTTTGTATACAATTTGGGCTTTTTTAATCTATGGGCTAAAGGAGACCTCCTATCTGAAAGCTCACCCATTTGAGAACCGTTACCCCGAGTGGATGCCCTGTTTCCCTCTTCCCTTTTGAAGTATTTGCTTCTTTATAACTTTCATTCATTTTAAGTCTTCGCTTCTGTATCATTTTCATTCATTTTAAGTTTTCGCTTCTGTATAATTTTTATTCATTTCAAGTTTTCGCATCTTCATTTTCATTCATTTCAAGTTTTCGCATCTTCATTTTTATTCATTTCAAGTTTTCGCATCCTCATTTTCATTCATTTCAAGTTTTCGCATCTTCATTTTTATTCATTTCAAGTTTTCGCATCTTCATTTATATTCATTTCACGTTTTCGCATCTTCATTTTTAATCATTTCAAGTTTTCGCATCTTCATTTTTATTCATTTCATTTTTCTTCGCCTCCAGGGATGGCTTCCTCAACCAGGGGGAGTTTTCAGCATTGTGTCGGGCACTGTTCCGCAACGAGCGAGGCAAACCTTACCCTGTGGAGACTTCCATGCTCAACACTATCTTCGCCATCTTCGACACCAACAAGGCAAGTGGGCAACCAACGCTAAATTATTCATAAGTGGTTAAAAAAAAAAAGTCTCCCTCTGTTTATTTCAGCAACAAACTCACTCTCTTTCACGCCACTTATACTAAACAAAACTCAAAAGTGGTTAGCAAGTACACTCACACTTGTATAAAAAGGGGGAAAAAAGAATGAATACGTTGTTAAAAAGTCTCCCTACCTTTACGATACCTCTATTTACTTCAGCAAAAAACTCCCTCTTTTTCACACTACTTTTACTAAACAAAACTTAAAAGTGGTTAGCAAGTCCATTTAACTTCACCAACAACTACATTTACTCGCTCACCAAACTCCTTCCTTAAAAAGTCTCCCTAATTTTACGATACCTCCATTTACTTCAGCAACAAACTCATTCTTTTCACGCCACTTACATTAAATAAACTCAAAAGTGGTTAGCAAGTCCATTTAACTTCACCAACAACTACATTTACTCGCTCACCAAACTCCTTCCTTAAAAAGTCTCCCTAATTTTACGATACCTCCATTTACTTCAGCAACAAACTCATTCTTTTCACGCCACTTACATTAAATAAACTCAAAAGTGGTTAGCAAGTCCATTTAACTTCACCAACAACTACATTTACTCGCTCACCAAACTCCTTCCTTAAAAAGTCTCCCTAACTTTACGATACCTCCATTTACTTCAGCAACAAACACACTCTTTTCACGCCACTTACATTAAATAAACTCAAAGGTGGTTAGCAAGTCCATTTAACTTCACCAACAACTACATTTACTTGCTCGCCAAACACCCTCCTTAAAAAGTCTCCCTAATTTTACGATACCTCCATTTACTTCAGCAACAAACACACTCTTTTCACGCCACTCACATTAAATAAACTCAAAAGTGGTTAGCAAGTCCATTTAACTTCACCAACAACTACATTTACTCGCTCACCAAACTCCTTTCTTAAAAAGTCTCCCTAATTTTACGATACCTCCATTTACTTCCGCAACAAACTCATTCTTTTCACGCCACTTACATTAAATAAACTCAAAGGTGGTTA
>CM035183.1:8034526-8050324 GCA_020233015.1 Callinectes sapidus | reverse complement strand
ATCCTATACTATTCTTCCTCTTTCCTCTTTTCTTCCTCTTCTTCCTCCGTTTCTTCCTTATACTTCTCCTCTCTCTTTCCTTCCTTGTCTAATATACATCACTCATCTTTATCACGCCCATTCATCTTATCCTTCCCTTCACTTCTCCCCTCCCTCCTCTCTCCCTTTCTTCCTTCCTTCATCCCTTGTTTTTTCCTGCTCCTCCTCCCCCTCTTCCTTTGGTTATTTTTCTTCTTCCTCTTCTTGATATTCTTCTTTCTCTTTCTTTTCTCTCTCTCTTTCATTCCTCCCCTCCTTTCTTTCTTTTTCCTCTTCCTCCTCCTCTCCATTTCTTATTTCCTTCTCGTCATGCTGTTTTTTTTTCCTGCTAATCTTCCCTTTTCCCTTCTCCATTCCTCCCTCCTTCTTGTTCATTCTACTTCCTCCTCTTCCTTCTCCAACTCCTTTTAATATCCTTCCTGTTCCTTCTCTTCATTCCTTTCTTCCTGTTAATTCCTTCCTTCCTCCTTCTCCTTCTTTTCCTCCTCTACTTGTTAATTCCTTTCTCCTCCCTCCTACTCCTCCTCCTCACTTCATACATCACCTCTATTGCCTCTAAACACAGGTGGGGCAGTCCAGGTGATGGGAGTGCCCGTGATTAGCAGGTGGGCCAAGGACAAGTGTTCAAGAGAGAGAGGGAGAGGGGAAGAGAGAGAGGGAGTGTCACCCGGAGTAAAAAAATTGAGAGAGAGAGAGAGAGAGAGAGAGAGAGAGAGAGAGAGAGAGAGAGAGAGAGAGAGAGAGAGAGAGAGAGAGAGAGAGAGAGAGAGATAGTAATAAAAGATATATGAGAAACAAAGCTAATGATAAGTTGCAAAAACAAGAATGCAAGTGAAGCAAGTAGAGAAAGGAAGAAAGGAAGGAAGGAAGGAAGGAAGGAAGGAAGGAAGGAAGGAAAGAAAGAAAGAGTGAATGAAAGGAAGAAAGAAAGAAAGGAAGGAAGGAAGGGGTAAAGTCAATGAAAACCAAACACACGCAACATAAGAAAAACAGCAAAAAAAACAAAGACACAAAACTGAACCCAAATAAACATGTGAATTATGACTGAGTGTAACCCGTGTCCATGTTCTTTGTTGCAGGATCACGTCATTGACAAGGAGGAGTTCAGGTATTGCTGGCAGAAGTGGATCAAACAGGTGAGTGATGCCATGAAGGGGATTGGAAACTGAGTAGCTCTTTAGTTTTGTGTCACTTTATGTTGCCCTTGGCCAGCTTTTCCCCTTATATATTACAAAGAAAAAAAATAAACTGCTCTCCACTAGGAAATAAATATAACTGAAGGACCTGACTTACTTGTTGGATATAAAATGGAAGTCAATAAATATAATGCAGTACTTGATTCACTGTTTAAATAAGTGGAACAGTAAATAAAGACAGAATAGGTGTTAATTCAAGGTAGATTAGTAAGACGAGTAAGACAGAACACCAGAAGGAAACATTATCTTACCTGTGTTGGTGTTTGTTGCAGGTGGTGCGGCCAGTGACAGCTCTGGTGATTGTGGATGTCCAGAACGACTTCATCTCAGGCTCTCTTGCCCTCCTCAACTGTCCAGCAGGCCACCATGGGGAGGAGGTGAGGCTGCTGTTACCCTGCACACACACACACATGACAAACAAATAATGAAGCAATGAAGAACCTTGCGTATCTATCTATACATATATTCATATATGATTGTTTTCCCTCGCTCCTGCAGAATATAAACTTAATAATCCTTCACAACAAAGATGTACAAAAGAATATATCACTTAACAAACATAATTACCAAGACTCCAATAAATAACTTCTATCCACACACACACACACACACACACACACACACACACACACACACACACACACACACACACACCTCTGAACTATAAATACAAATACAAATACAAACTTACCCCTCATTACTCCTCACTTCACTTGGACTTCTCACTCTATTCAGTCTGTACTCTCATGGGCAATACAATCCTTCATGTGGTTCCTCCTTCTGCAGGTTATTCCTCCTGTGAATCGGATACTGGAGGAGAACCGCTTTGATGTGGTGGTGTACTCCCTTGACTGGCACCCTGAGAACCATGTGTCCTTCATCGACAATGTCCACATGCGCCCCCTTCACTCCTCTTGCAAGGTGTGGTGGTGGTGGTGGTGGTAGTGGAAGGATTAATGGTAATACTCAATGATACAGAGAAAGTTTGGGTAATAGGAAGTCTTCTGGTTTATGGTAGTATCAGCATTAGTACTCTATTATAGTCAGTATTATCATTACTATTATCATCATATTACCATCATCATTATTATTATTATTAGTAGTAGTACAAGTAATACAGAATAATTATACCTATCCACAAGAAAGAAGAATCATAAAAAGAATACATTTTGCAATTTCTAGCCAGTTCAGTGTTAGGAGATTGCTACAGAACAAGAAAGGATGACTCTAAGTCTAAGTGATTAATAACTCAAGAAAAATGCACTAAATAACAGTAAAGGGGTTAGAGAACAAGCCAGGCACTCACTCACACATGGGGTCAAGATGTTAGCCAGCAGGTCACTAAGTCAGGAGCGAACCAAGTGACCTTTAGAAGTCATAGGGTACCATGAAGCAAGGTCCAACACAGATCTCAGCTTTTTATTTCATTAATCCTGTATCAAAGAGCAGCAGCCTTCCAAGACGACACTAAGCTGCCTCATGACCTACGTTTAGTAGTGTAGCAGCGTTGTGGTCTGTGGGGATTAGAAAAGGTTGCGTTTATCTGTCTTATGTATGATTTTGGCTACTTTTGCTAAATCCCCTCCCTTATTCATTCTTTTCTTTCATTCCAAGCTAAAATAAATTGTGTTTATCTTTATTATATGTGCTCTTGGCTACTTTAAACCTTTACTTATTTATCTTATCCTTCATTCAAAGCTAAAAAAAGAAAGGTTGTGTTGATCTTTCTTATGTGTGATTCTGACTACTTTTCTTGTTTATTTATCTTTTCCTTCATTCCAAGCTAAAAATAGAGGTTGTCTTTATCTTTCTTGAGATATAATATTCATGTGTAGGAAAAATAATAAAAAGACTGACTGATTGACCAATGAATACAAAGAATAATTGCTTAATTGATCTAGCTGTACTATATTGATTCTGTATAACTGTCTATCAGTCTTTTAGTTCTTTCATTTTATCCATCTACTTCCTGTCTCAATCTCTCAATCTTAACATCAACCATTCTTCCTCCATCTCAAAATTTCACTCTACCCATCTATATGTTTATCAACGTGTTTGCCATCAGTTTATCTACTCCTCTCTCTCTCTTTCTCTCTCTCTCTCTCTCTCTCTTGCTCTTTTCTCACATTTTCTTCTCTATGGTTACAGTTGACGAGTGAGGAGACACAGGTTTACGACACTGTCATCTTTGACGTCAACAATGATGGGACGCCAATGGAGCAGAAGCTTTGGCCGAGGCATTGTGTCCAGAACACTTGGGGTGCTGAGCTGCACGAGGACCTCAAGGTGAGTCTTTGGTGTCTGTGTGGAAATCAATGTGCCATTACATAAAGGTCAGACATTTGTTCTTCCCTCATCATTGGTTATTAATCCCTTTGGTTATTCTTACAATGCTCTTTATCTATTCAGAAACAACTTGAATTGCCTTATTCAGATTAAATTCTTTTCCCATTTTTCAATTAGTTTTGTGCTTTCTTTAAATGTTTGTCGTTTAAAGTTTTGAAGTGCAGCAACAAACAAATATTGTGGCACCACCAACTCAGTCACTCAATCCACCAGTCAGTCAGTCAAGCAAGGCATCCATGCCTTGTGCCACAAAACCGTATTATTTCTGTCCCAATCACTGCTATATCATTTAATCAGATGACGATATTTCAACCAACCAATCTCTACCACCACCTCTTCCAGGTAGCAGAGGATGCTATTCTGGTGTACAAGGGCACAGACCCAGACACCGACTCCTACAGTGTGTTCTGGGACAACAACAAGAAGTTCCACACCACGCTGAACGAGGAACTCCAGAAGCGAGGCGTCACCGATGTCTTTGTGTGTGGTGTGGCCTATGACGTGTGTGTCGGTGAGTGGCAAGTACTGGTGACAGGTGCTCCCAGGCTTATTATTTATTATATAGTTAGTTCATGGGCTTCTTATTTCTCTTCTATGTATATACTGGCAGGCAATCCCATATGGAGTGGCCCAGACAAGGCATCACACATTCATATTCTTACAGTCACATCATTCACACTTTTAGTCCTATTGTCTCCTGGTGCAAAGGGCAAAGTTCTGTTGTCCACTCTACTATATTTCTCAGTATCTAATTACATAATGAGCTGTTTAAGGGTGCAGGAAGTGACACACAGCATAATCTTCCTGTTTCTGTACTAAAATAAATCCCTCAACCTTAAAAAAGCTTGAAAGTCTGAATAAAATCAATGCATTACAAAACACAACTGATCAAAACATTATTATCTGATGTATGTATATGGCAGACTCCATGGCATGTCTTTTATTAGGAAAGGTAAACGGAGGAAATAGGAAGATATACTTTGCTTGGGGGACCATGGCTTTCCTTATCTTCTAGTGTTTTCATGCTCTTTCCCACACAGCGGCCACCACCAAACATGCCATTGAGGAGGGCTACAGGACCATCTTGATAGACGATGGTTGCCGGGGTGTCAGTGAGGAGGACATCGCAATCACCAGAGAACACATCACTGCCAACCAAGGCCTTGTTGTACACTCCTCACAGGTTAGTAATATCATCACTTCCGCCTCCCAGAAACGTACTTGATTGTGCCTTTTTATCAAGAATTATAACATCTCCCCTTTTCTGTTATTGTTATTTCCATGGCCTTAGGACAAGAAATATTGGCAGAGTCAGTGGCTGAGGCTGAATCCAGGCAGGACTTGGAGTAAATGTTAATCCAACTCATTGCTAATCAGGCCATGAATGACTACATTGTTTCTTCCTGACACAGTAGTCAATTAATCTTTTGTCGCTTCAGGTGAAAAACCTCGCCACTGGGAGGGACAGACCACCAGCACTTGCCTACAAATTGGCCCTTGAGCTGTCCAAGAAGACAAAGAAGAAATAAATGAATGATGTGATGGGAAGACAAGTGAGGGAGAGAGAAAGTGTTCAAAGTAAAGGAAGTGAAGCAAACACCAAGGGAGGCTCTTGAAGGCACAAGAGATTGAAAGACTAACAACAAAGGAAGCTGCAGTAAATCTAAGCCTCAAGACTTCTTTCAGCACCAAAGCTACATACTGATTCATTATTAGGCTCTTCTTTGTTATCAAGAAAATGCTAAAATTCTGGTTTGTCAAGCTTGCATGTCTTACCTCATTGTTTCTAAGATACAGTAAGAAAAACTAATAAAAGTTTACTTATAAGCATTACTGACAGGCACTCAGTAACCATACGTAGGCTCAGACAACATTCTCTTTTGAATAACAGGACGTGTGTTAAGTTGCCAATGTGATACAAAATAAAACCCTTCCCATATGAGGGATAAGGCCTTCCTGCCACTAGGCTATAACAGTATTTCAAACCATTGTAGATGTGTGGGTCCTTTGTTGCTGTACTTTTAAGTTGAAAACAAATCATGTGATGGTAGAGAATGACATCAGAAAGGTGCAAATTTACTGTACAAGTCATAAAACGCTTCAACTGCCTTGATAAGTAGGAGCTTTCAGAGCAGTTTGTAGGCATTACCGGAGGCTATAAGGTTAGTCGACCTAGACTGTGTTAGACAGCTTTTTATCTTGTCTCTTATTTTCATCATTCATTCCAAACAAGCAAAACAAATCTACAATTGTAATCATCTAATGTCAAGGTCACAGTAATGCCATACAGCCAACACCCATGGACAGCAGGTGTCACAGCGTCACACTCACAATGGATGCAGGGCCTGACAGCTGCTGCTGTTGTACAGATCAATGGTGCATGTATCATCATCAATCATGGTAATGGCAGCAGCACTCCAGTCCCTCACTCAGCCATGGTGTACACAATGGTAAAACACTGCCATAATGGAGGCAGGACTACCAGACAGTACAAGATGAGAGTGTGTTCCTCTGCCAGTGTGGCCCTGCAAGCCCCACCACCCTGATAGAGTGGTTCACATGGCTGCCAGGTGATGGCCAGCGTGTGTTGGTCATTATCCAAACCAATAATTGATGTTTTTCTTTCCAGCCATTAAGGCCACCAAGTGCCTTGGGTGGCAGGTGTGTGCTGCTGGCAGGGACTCATGCCCCATTGCTTCATGTACATTTAATGTCTGGTACATTGGTAAAATTTAATCAAAGTCAAATTTTGATTCACCTTAAACACAAAACTAAACCAAGTCTACATTTCTACTTTGGTTATTCCATTTCCATGAAATGTTAGCTTTTGACATCATACATTCCCCCAAATTACATTATCATTTGTCATCGTTATCAAGCTAATTTTCACACAATGTGGCTGACCCCCAATGACCAAACCAACCTCGCAGTCAGAGGCTCAAGTTGAACAGAGTGACTACCTGCTGGGTCAGGGGTGGTGCCGTGTCCCTCTCACCTTTCTCGTGGTACGTCTCAACCCGAGAGGCGCCAACGTAGGATAGAATTAGGTTAGTTGATACTTCACACACAGCATGATGCCTTGTGAGTCTTGGCACAAGTGCTGAAATGTTATCAGGGAAAACTGTGGCCTGGCTGTTGACGAGGAGGTGAGAGGGAGAGTGCTGGTACACAGCACAGCACAGCACAGCCTGGTCCTGCTGCCTCCCAGTCATCACCTGCCTCCAGCCACAGTCCACACCCATCAGTGTCACATACAATCAACACCCAACTGTAACATTCTTATGTAAAATCTGTACATATACTGTTACAATGTTCTAAGCATAACTAAAATAATAAAGAGTTGGGTCTGTTCATGACAAAATTGGACTGTATTTAAGATTGTACAATGTATATTTTTCTAAATTTGGAGAAATAATTGGAAATCTTTTGTCTTAAAGTCGACGTGTTTTACAAAAGTTTTATACAAAGACGTGGAAGTTCTCTGTCATGGTCTTGCTTGACCTGAGCTTTACTGTACAATGAGCATTTCAAACATTGGCTGTTTCTTTACAACCTCCGCCCTCCTCCTTAACATTTCAGCAAAGACAGAAATCCCGTCACCAATGACAAAAAACAGGGCTTTGTGATTTTCAAGATATATATATATATATATATATATATATATATATATATATATATATATATATATATATATATATATATATATATATATATCAGTTTACTGTTTTTTGAGCTTTAATTTCAAAATCTGTATGCTAATAAAATCTAAAGTATTACTGTATGCTAATATTTTCCTATTAAACATAAGAAACATATGTCATCACACATGCAATCTTGCTTTGCTTCATAAATGCTTTTGAAAACACTGTAATTTTATTCATCCTTGCTTAAGGTTTCTTCTAGATCTACTGCATTTTATTTCAAATTAAGTTCTGCATTTTTCTTTCACAAACAGCTACTCTGAGTCCCCACATACAGGGTTCCTCAAGACCATTGCTCTGACAACATCAAACACTCCATCTACCAGGCCAATCCCTTGTTACAGAACCGAGGGATGAGACTGAGTAACAAAACAAATCCAACAAAATACAAACTCAAGAAATAAACAAACAAAAAATATATACCTTAAATAAAGAAGCAAACATTTCCCCTTGAAGATCTAGAACCATCTGGGTGGTGTTGATGATGGCGGTGGTGGTGGTGGTGGAGTTCCATGGCAGTATATTAACAAGTGTCCCCGGCAACAGAACCCAACCCTGAAATCAACCAACTGAGTTCATGTAGAGATTTCAAGCTTCACAAGTATTGGGTTAGTAAAGAAAGTGAGTTTTTTTTATTTTTTTATTCTGTAGTACAATTTCTGTCATCCTCCAATCCAATATCCTCACCCTATACTGACAAACACACACACACACACACACACACACACACACACAGCAGGAGACTTTAGAGCAGAAAGACAGCTGCCATTGGATCTGAACAAAAAAATGAACTGCAGCAATCTATATCACTCCAGTACTAGCATTAAAAGTAAAACTAGAATGCACATAGATTAATACTCCCCCAGTTAATCAATATGTGCAGCAGCTCAGTCCTCCTGCTATAAATTCTCAACAACATACAATAATTTTCTCGTAGTACATTTACCATTCTTCACATACACCTCACAGAAAACAAGCAAAAAACACAATAGATCACCAACATGATATTCATTGCATGCTTTCTGAAGCAACTGTATCAATTACAAACAATTAGATTTCTACACAAATTAATGCAAAATTTGCTGATCTTTGAATTTTGTGTCTGTTTCAGCTTTTGCTGGTAAGCAATGAAGGTCAGTGTGTGTTACATGGTGATGGAATCAGGTTCATGGAACTGTTCTCTTCCATTCAGACTGTTCTGTGCAATGCAATTCATTCACACACTACTCAAGTCTAAATGTTCATAACAATTAATGCACCAAAGTAAATGCACAAGTTACTTACAAACACACAGACCATCTGGCAATATTATTGATGAACAAATCAGTTACAATGATAGTGAATTCATGTAAAAACTGAAGAATGTATAAATAAAACAAGACGGAATACCTGATCCATAGCAGTAAGTCTGCCTTGTAGAAGACTTCAGGTTCCTCAGTGAGAGTAGGCAAAGGAGGGTTGTGGTAGGAAACTAGTCAGGTGGTTTGCAAGCATGGGTATTTTTCTGTAGTTTTTTTTTGCCACTCTTACAACTCAAAGTGAAGTCAACATTAAAGGTTTGTCCAAAGATTCAGTGAAGCAGATGAAAGATTGGGTCTGAAGCCAAGGTGGTCCTCTTTCATCACAATACAGAGGACAGCAGCAGCACCACACCTCAGCCGGGACCTCCATACAACTGGTGTTGTCTATCGTCACACCACAGAGGTCTCCAGGGCAGGGTTGGCCAGGCCCTGGATGCAGGTGGCCTTGGGTTGGAGGTGTGGACTGGGTGTCTGCTGGCGGGAAGGAGCTTGTTCCTGCAGCAGTGTGCATCGTGTGCTGGCCCGCATCGCCCCTGCTGGCCGGTCCCGCTGGCGAGTGCGGTACTGACGCCACCGCTTCCGTAGCAGCTCCTGCACCTCGGTGTTCAGGAAGCAGTAGAACACGGAGACAAACAGGCCCTATAGATCACCACAAAAAAAGAGTGACTATGGTGTTCGGAAAATGTTGAATTAAATAAAGAATAATTTCTTAATATCACATAACTCTTAGACAAGGCAAGGAAAGTCATGATGATGGACTTCAAAATCAAGTATCTTGTAATGTGAAATACTGGTTAGCAAAAAGTTTAGTTTTAACATGACACTGAAACTATTGTCAAAACAACATCTACTTGTCATGTTCTTCCTTCTTCTGGCAAGTATAAACTGATAGTATTACAGAATAATGCCTAGAGAAACCTTTTTTCTGAATTCAACATAAAAATTCTATTCACAAATTCGAAACCAACCTAAACAGAAAAGTTAAAAGATATCAATCTATACCATATTTTAAAACCATTAGTTATCCCAATACATTTGTTAATTCCAAATATTTCTTTTCTATATCAACATATAATCAAAACCACAGCAGTACAGATATGGAGCAAGTCATTTGTACAGCACAGAAAATTTTCCCCAAAATGAAACATTAACAAGTACTCCTCCCCCCTCCCGCTCCAGTACAGAGGAAAGGCCTGCCTGTGAGGACTGCAGGATGGCATTGGTAAGCATGTAGGCATTCTCCAGGTCACCCTTGCCGCCCGGGTTGACAGCAAAGAGCAGGTTGGTGATGCCCAGCAGAGGGAAGAGTATCACTGTTGCCCGTATTGCTTTTCTGTAAATACCTCATATCATTCTACAGTTTGTATTATTGTCTATCCCTTGCCTGCTTCATCATACAACCTTGACACTCTTATCTAACTTTTACCTCATCTAAATTGTCTCCAGTATAATATTCAAGGAGTAAAATTGTCTAGGACGAACTGCATTGATGTGATGAGTCATGAGTGTGCTAGAGATGAGTTTTCTGGCTAGAAAATAACAGTTTCTTATTCTATCACTCGCTAAGCTCAGAAAACATGTGACAGGAAGTGCCAAGACAGCAACATTAAAGAGTAAGATAATCATGGTCATGAAAATCCCAAATGGCACAAGTAGAAGCAATAATTGGCTTTTCACAACAGATAATAATGCAACATGTAGCGACTGTAGGTGTTTTCAGAATATGTATGCAGTGACTCCACTGGTGTGACCTGTTGTGTAGTGATTGGTGGTTCAATGTGTGCAGTAATTATCCATTTAACTTTATGGTTGTGTAAAACGATTGTCTAAGCACCAAGTCTTGTGTTAACAGAGGTATATACTGCACATTGCTTCATGGACACACACACACACACAGAGGATCAGCAGGCAACACCACACGACATGCCCCACACAGTCTGCGACGCTTCACATGATACTGTGCAGCTCAAGGGAAGCATACAACAATTTGCTTTAGTGCTTGATTCCCAGGATTTTAGGAGACACCAGAAATGAAAATTTCGTTGATCAAATATCAAGTGAACAAGAGGAAAGGCAGCAGGAACATATTCATATTATAAAAATCTCTCTAAACTTTGCATATTTTCTGGTTGAAATTATTTTCCCGGACTTCATTACTAGTCAAGCTGCAACACTCCTTTACGAGTGTTGGTGTCTCTCTCACCAAAAGGCTAAGCAACTGAACACCACTCCATCACAAGCTCAGTGTCAAGATTCACAAGTTTTCATTGTGAAATTCTTAACAACTATGAATTATACAAGCTGGTGATGAAATTAACAATTATTAAAACCAAGTTTTAATCATTGGTAGCAATGAAATTTATGCCTCAGTCTGTCAGGAGCTGTGTACTACTGTATTATTCTGGTACACATGACAAACTGCTAAGAGGCTTTGTTAGGGCCACAGTTCCAGGAGGTAAATTATGCATGATGACACTTTGTCTTACCTTGTGTTAAACTCAGGACGATTTGCAGCATAACCAACAGACGGGTAGTGCTGCAAGCTGTTGGTGTGGAGGGAGCGACGACTCCCAGTGAACTGTCTGCGGGGAAGATGGCTGCCTTGGTCCTGCTGTGCTGCTACCTTGTGTGGGGACTCCTGTCGAAGGAGAGGACTGCTCTCTCTGTTGTGAGTGGTGGATTCCACTTCTTTGGTGAGGCTGTTGTGGTGCCAGCCACTGTCATTGCCAGTGTGACATGATCTATTCCTCTGGAGTCTGCCTTCCTCAGGGGCAGTGTGCTTCTGCTCCTGCTGGAGACTGTTATTGTTAGGCAGATGCTGCTGTCTCAGTGTATGGTGATAGTGAGATGGCTCTCTCTTGAACCTGTGATGGACCCTGGCAGCTTTAGGGCCCTGGTGCTGTGGAGTGTGTCCTCGTGTGCTGCACCAGGGATTCAGGAAAGCAAAACAATGTTATCTGAGCTACAAAATTAAAACAATGTTGTTACTCTACATGCTGCAAACTAATTCACCCTATTAGTCACAACTTGCCAAGCACCATAACCATGAATAACTGATCTGACAAATCATCTCAGTTCTACCTTTCTCCTCAGGACACTCACATCATGTCTTCTTACGTCTAACTATTGTTGAATCACCCTCAAATATCAAGGATCTTCAATCAGTTTAATCATCACACTGAAAAAAAGCCAAACTCGTCACAGATTCTCTACAGACTACATAAAACAATCATACAACCCGGACATTACAAAAAAGGGGAGGCAGCACATGCAATGAACACACATTCCAGAACACCAACACAGCACCAGTGTTTGTGGAGAAAAGCTTGAGAGGGCACCAGGAAGCATGGATGGTGTGTCTGACTGAAGTGTGATAAACTGATGCCAGTTTCACTTTAATATTGTTTCTTCAAGTAAATATATTCATGGCTACAAATTCAACACATGTGAGAGATACTACATACTGTATATCACATTAATACTGCAGTCCCCCATCCATGCACTCCCTGGCTTCCTTTTGGAAATATTAGGGAGAAAAATGCAACAATCACCAAAATGTCAGAAGACCTGGATCTCTTGCTAACACTGCCCACCTTATTTTTTCCGTCTCAAGGGTGTCATTTGCACGCAGTTTTGTCACCAAGATCCTTATGATGTTCACCAGGAATACCAAGTTGACCTGCAACAACACACAACACTCCAAGCATGTGACCACACCTGAACAGTGCCAACCTCACACCCAACGCAACATGTGATGTAGCATGCCTCATGTCGTATCTCGTCTTTGGGAGGAGCCTGACTAGTAATTACATAAGGTACAAGCTTCTTTTCTCAATTTGTTCTTCTATAGCACTCAGTCAAGAGGATTCTGATGTCTTTCAAAAATGGCTTACGTGAATGTCTAACACACATAACTTTTGGTAATACATAAATACTCATACTATCTACCCTGTCTAGAAAAGCATGTGTGTGTGTGTGTGTGTGTGAGTAAAATATATTTGAAATCATATATTAGAACCTAAATCATGAACTACTTGAGGATCATACATAACCAAACATAGAAAACCTAAAGCTGACAGCATAGATGACCCTAGAACATCTCAGGGCTACCACACCGACCAAAAACACTGGCGGGGCGCACCATGAGGGCGGCCACCATGGGCCCCACCAGGATCCACACGTAGGACAAGGCGCTGTAACCTCGCCAGCAGTGTGCTGGGTGCTGAAGGGCCATGGTTGTAGCCCAGGCCACGATGAATGCAAGTGGTGCACCTGTAAAAGTGGTCAGGGATTAGAGAAGAGTACGTATGGCCATATGGCCAGCTTGACAGTCAATGGAGGGCAGTAATATATCACGTGAGAAAGTACTTCTTGGAAGAACGAGCCGGTTAACTGTGGAGACGTCGCCGGGGAAACAATAGTGGAAAATCGGCTGTAAAACCGTGAGTGCACAAAAGCAAGTATAAAAAAGGGGCTTGGTAAGGCCGCACGACCTCCCTAGCCATGTGACACCGGCGTGGTTCCTGTCAGACTTGGAATATGTCTATGAAATTGGTTATGTCCTGTCTTTCAATTGTGTGTTTGTGTGCATGCACGAAACACCATATTATACCATACACACCCCAGCCGATGGTGTAGTAGAGCGGGAAGGGCGCCTTGGAGTGAAATACATTAGAGGTGAGGCGGGAGTGAAGAAACAATCCCTCCACGAACATCCAGTTGATAGAGGCCATTTGGGCGTACATCCTGAGGGCCAGCAGCGTCTTGCACAACCAATCCTGCAGCAACAAAGCCACGGTAAGGCTTCTGGGAGCAATAATGGTAAGGGAACAAGTTCACAGTTTCACGCAATCCTCAACCACACAGCCTGAACAGTAGGGAAGTTTCCTGCGCTGCTAATTTGTCTTCCTCGCTCCTCGACCTCTTTTGTTATGTAAGAGGAAAAACAGCCAGGAGGGAAAAATGTGATTAAAAATACTTGCTTGTACTAGGCTTGTATTTCATCATTACGTGTTTTCTTTTGTCAGAATCCTCCACTTTCATTCGTCTGCGTGGTTGTGTGGAAGTTATGTTGTATTTATAATATTCTCTCTCTCTCTCTCTCTCTCTCTCTCTCTCTCTCTCTCTCTCTCTCTCTCTCTCTCTCTCTCTCTCTCTCTCTCTCTCTCTCTCTCTCTGATACCATAGCAACTTTCCACCATAATGCCTGGCTAAGTATATACCAACCAGCCAATATGCTGACCAACTTTACTCTCTCCAAACTTTTCACCTCAACTCTGCATAACTTCGGCGCATTGTCAGCGTGAAGCCAACTAGAGGCGGCTTGGGAAGATAATTAGGTCTACCTTCCTCTCCAGGACACCACCAGAGGCCAATACAAGAACGGTAATGCGTTTAGTGGAGGTCATCAAAACTTAAGTAGAGAAGCGAACGGCGATGTATAGCGTTATTAGTCTTTCAGGTAGCGTTTTAAGACTTTTTCTTTCTCCTTTCCTTCCTCTCTCTAGTTCTCTGGAACATATTTTTACAGGCTTCTATGCCGTTCGTACTTCTACTACTTTGCTCTAGAGTTGAAGTTACCTAAGTGTTTCAAGGAGTTTCCACAGTTTCAGTGACACATTAACTAAATTTCCTCATCGTTAAGACGAAAGCTGCCTTGAGAAATCGGCTAATCATGTCTCCTTTGTCAATAGTCTTTGTGAGAGAGCAAAGCGTTTCTGAGTTGGCTACCCCTCTTCCTCCGCTACCCCCCCACCTCTCTCTCTCTCTCTCTCTCTCTCTCTCTCTCTCTCTCTCTCTCTCTCTCTCTCTCTCTCTCTCTCTCTCTCTCTCTCACCACGTCTCTATAGGTGTAGGAAGAGCGACGGGACACAAAGGGTTCCGTCAGTACCAGCATCACCAGGAACCTTATGATGAGTGCCGCCACCAAGTTCCTGTGCACTCTCAGGCGGTCACACTCCAAGGCTCTGTAAGGTGAAGGCAGGCCAGGTTAGGCTAGGTCAGGTCAGTTTAGGGTAGTTTAGAAATGTATTGATTGGATTAGCGTCTTCCAGCTACGTATTAACAAGGATCCTAATGCTTTCCAATGAGGTAAAGGGAATGTTTTAAAAAGTTGGAACACGAGGAGTAAAAACGTAACTTTATGCCTAACAATGCAAACCAGAGAGAGAGAGAGAGAGAGAGAGAGAGAGAGAGAGAGAGAGAGCAACCAGGCAACCAAACACCAAACAAACCACACGCCAAACGAACACAACTGAAGCATCGAAATCCAAGACCCAAAATGCCATAAAAAAAAAAACAATTCAACACCAACGAAAGAGGAATATCCAAATTAAAAAAGAAGAAAAAAAAGAAAAACACCTGGGAAACCTACCTCGCAATACCTGACATGTTCACAGGTGTTCCCAAGTGTCAATAAGCTTCATCAGGTAAAGTAAGAGGGAGGCAGGCAGCGGAAAACCCTTAAAAGTGGTAATGGCGTTTATTTCAAGGGGGATATAGTGTTATGTGTATGTATGTATGTATGTACGCGCGTGTGTGTGTGTGTGTGTGTGTGTGTGTGTTTTGCTCATATTAGTCTTGCTGGTGGGAAAGTTAGGGGAGTGTTGTGTAGGTGGGAAACGTGGTAACTTAGTGATGTGCATAAGATTGAGTGAGTGATGTGTATGTAGATGTGTGTGTATATGTACGTACGGGGAAAGGGGAGGTAATTAATGAGTGTGTGTGTTCTCTCTCTCTCTCTCTCTCTCTCTCTCTCTCTCTCTCTCTCTCTCTCTCTCTCTCTCTCTCTCTCTCTCTCCCTCTCTCTCTCTCTCATGCACGCGCGCGCTCATTTAGACACTCATATATCAAATTAAATGGTGTGTGTGTGTGTGTGTGTGTGTGTGTGTGTGTGTGTGTGTAAGAGGTGGAGGAGAAGGAAGAAACCAATACAGAAGAGCAAAAAGAAGAGGAGGAAGAGCTGTGCTGGGAGGAGGAGGAGGAATAAGAACGAGAACTGTAACAACAACAACAGCAGAAACAACAACAACAACAACAACCAGAAACCCACCTACACGGATATACAAACCTACACACACACACACACACACACACACACACACGGCTGGAGTTCTCTCGCGTTGCTTCTTCGCTGATTACCTTCATTGTTGATGTTCTCGTATATATATGAGAGAGAGAGAGAGAGAGAGAGAGAGAGAGAGAGAGAGAGAGAGA
>CM035183.1:7938974-7954560 GCA_020233015.1 Callinectes sapidus | reverse complement strand
CTCTCTCTCTCTCTCTCTCTCTCTCTCTCTCTCTCTCTCTCTCTCTCTCTCTCTCTCTCTCTCTCTCTCTCTCCCCTGCAGCCTGTACCGGACACGTTCTGGACACGTTCAATGCTGGTCAAGCCTGAGGGTCGGGAGGTCATGTGTCACCCCACCGCCTGGGACTTCTACGACGGCCAGGACTTCAGGTCAGGTCAAAGGTCAAGGGTCAAGTAGAGGTCAAAAGGTCAGGAAAGGTCAGGAAAGGTCAGAAAAGGTCAGGAAAGGTCAAGGTTAAGGGAAGGTTAGGTCAAGAAAGGTCAGGAAAACGTCAGGAAATAAGGTCAAAGGTCAAGGGTTAGGAGAGGTCAAAGGTCAAAGTTAAGGAAAGGTCAGAAAAGGTCAAGAAAGGTCAAGAAAGTTCAGGAAAGGTCAAAGGTCAAGGAAAGGTCAAAGGTCAGAAAGGTCAGGAAAGGTCATGTAGAGGTCAGTTTAGGTCAAAAGTTATGTCAGGTTTTTGTTTTTCCTTTTAAAGTTTTGAAGAGGATTTTTTAATTATTTTTTTTTTCTTGTGAGAGAGAGAGAAAGAAAAGATAGAAAAGAAAGAAAGAAAGTTAGTTTTAAATAGGTTACGTTTAATGAAAATATACCTCTCTCTCTCTCTCTCTCTCTAAAAACACCTAAACTAACACACCTTCTTTATGTATGTGCGTGTCTGTCTGTCTGTATGTGCGTGTGTGCGTGTGTGCGTGTGTGTGTGTGCGTGTGCGTGTGCGTGCGTTTACAGGATCAAGATGTGCACTCAAGTCACAATGGAAGATTTACAAGTGATTCACCACGAGTTAGGACACGTTCAGTACTTCATGCAGTACGCCCACCTGCCCTTAACGTACAGGTGAGAGAGAGAGAGAGAGAGAGAGAGAGAGAGAGAGAGAGAGAGAGAGAGAGAGGGTGTTTGTGTGTGTTTTCTTGTTTTTTGTGTGTGTGTTTTTGTTGCTGTTGTTATGAGAGAGAGAGAGATATGTGTGTGTGTGTTTTTTAAGGGTATTTTTTGTGTTTGCTGTTCTTTCGTGTGTTTTTTTTTAAGATTGGTGGGGGGAGAGAGAGAGAGAGAGAGAGAGAGAGAGAGAGAGAGAGAGAGAGAGAGAGAGAGAGAGCGAGAGAGAATATTTCATGGATAAAGTGAAAAAAGACACGCATGTAATGAATGTGAATGTGCGGCAACCATACATCAAAAGGAAAAAATGAGAACGAAAAAAAAAATAATAATAAAATGAATAAATCAGTATTTCTCTCACTGTCCTCACAACGATACACGACGAAATTGTACAATATCATCACAACAACTGAAGAAAGGGCAAAAACACTGAGTACTAGAGAAGATTCACGCACTCACCTCTAACACCTAAAAGAACTATAATCTAAAACACTTCCACACCGCACTTCCATTATCCTCAAAAGGCTCTTACTAAAATTGCACAGAGTTTTCAAGGATGCTTTCACGGTTCCAGTAACAGATCAACCCCTTTAGTACTATGGCGTGCTTTCATATCTATTCTTCTTACTATTTGATGATTTTATACAGCTTCAGAAACTTGTAAGGGGATTGGATTAGTGAAGACTCTGGCCATTATTCTTCTGACCTCCACAGACCTTTCCTAATGTCAATACACTCATATAATCGTACCTAAAACTGAAGATAGAAATGCGTCCCAGTAATGAAGAGGTTACCAACATTTCTACGCCCTAAACAAGAAAAAACACACTGAAAACTCGGCTAATCATCTCAGTGGCCTTCAAAAATAGTGATGAGAGAACAAAGCGTTTCAGAAGTCGAATTTTAATCTCAAGGACACTAACATGCAAAACTCGTGAAGTGATATTTTTTTATTGTAAGAGAGGGAAGCTAGCCAAGGATAACAAAAAAACAATAGAAATAAAAAAAAGCCCACTAATTTGCCACTCTCCTAAAGAATCATCCAAAAAAATAGGAATAAATATCTTGAAACCTCCCTCTTCAATAAAGTCAAGCCATAGGAAGATGGAAATACAGAAGCAGGTAGGGAGTTCCAGAGTGTACCAGAGGAGGAAGCCCCGAGGCGTGGTACGAGTCTCATTTGCCGCTCATATAGCTAGCACGTGAGCCTCAATGCGGGACAGGTGGGTGTGTTGGTGGTATCTGGGGCGCCTAATAACCAGTGCATAGCTGTGGTGGTCTGGCTACCGGCGCGACAGATGAGAGATACTGTGAGTTCCGTGAAGCGCAGGTAACAAAGGCAGGTGAAGGTTGGCTGGATGGATGGAGGGTTGACTGGTGTGGTTAGTAATGATTTTCGGTGATGTGTGGTTTCTTTTAATTGGGTTGTTTTAGTGTTTGTTTCCTTGGATGGTGGTCAGGATGTGTTTATTTTGTTTTTTTTAATTGGTTGTTTTTGTTTTGTTTGTCTATGGTGGTAGTGGTGGTGGTGGTGGTAGGGATGTTAGTGAAATAATAATGAGAGTCTCTCTCTCTCTCTCTCTCTCTCTCTCTCTCTCTCTCTCTCTCTCTCTCTCTCTCTCTCTCTCTCTTCCTTGCGTGCGTGCGTGCGTCCGTGCGTGGATGCGTCCGTGTGTGTGTGTGTGTGTGTGTGTGTGTGTGTGTGTGTGTGTGTGTGTGTGTGTGGAGTTGAATCCAATCTGAACCTTTACCACCACGCCCCTCCTTCCCATCCACAGGTCTTCCCGCCGTGATAAGATACGCTAATTAACAACACCTTTCCTTAGCTCACAGGTGTGTCTCTTACCTGGCCCGCGTCCCCGCCACCTCACACACCTTTCCACTTCGCTGCACCTTTTCTTACCGTCACAAATAACAATACCCACATCGATCACCGCTGCCTTCCTTCCCTCATAACCACAAAACTTCCTCGAGGCGACACACAAGCACTCAAGTATTTCCTCCCCATCAAATGTCAAATAATACTCGTAACTAAGCGGGTGAGTGGTCAGGAGGATGCTTGACAGAGTAGTTAAGTGGCGAGTCTGATCTCTGTATATTATCTTCCTCAAGGCAATACAGAACACTCGATTATTTTCCTTTGTTTGTTTTCTTAGTGTGAAATGTCAAAGTTGCTCGATTGGGTGAGTGGTCAGAAGGTAGATAAATGAGCTTCACTGTCTTCTGAATAGTTCTTTTGTACCTTTAAGGGGACTGATAAATTAGTGTTTTTTTATTGTTTTTTGTTGCCCTTGGTCATCTTTCCCCTCTTACATAAAACAGAGGTTAGAAGATTAATGGGCAGAGTCTATACTATTTCAATCCCCCACATGAGGTTCTGAAGATGCATAAAATCGCCACATAATAAGCAGAATGAATATGAAAAGGCCTCCCGGTACTGAAGGGGTTAATATAGTTGCAGTCTTTAGAAGAATGGATTTTGGAAAGTTCAAAATGCACCATTACGGAATAGAATGTCTTGTAATTCTAAAGGACGGGAGACATGTTTAACATTCGTGTGAGATGAGAAATGTTATAGTTCCGTGATTTATTTAGATGTTCGTGTATGAGAGAAAGAAAAAAAGCGTGTATTATTAAGGAATGTCTAATTACTATAATATTACTATAAGAGTGAATATACATTTTTCTCTCTTTTCCCTTCCTGTTGACATACAAACATGGAAAGAGAAAAATAATTCAGTAAACAGTAATATCTAATATAAAAAATGATTCTGTTACAAGAAATGAATTTTAAAAAAATTCCCAGTTGATATTCAAAATAAAGAAAAAAGCAAAACATGTTTTATAACGAAATCATTATTATAATTGAAAACTCTCATTACAGCAAACTTTTTTATTCATTTACGTTCAAAATGAAATATGTTTTGTCCAGTTTTTCCCTGACGTTGTATTTATTAATGGAAAAAAAGAGTAAATGATAAAATGACGGATTTCCGCCAGCAGGCCACGACTAGCGGTACCTTCCGATAAAAGCATTACATAACACACCAAGGGCCGCTACACACCAATGATAAATCAAGTCTAGATTATCGTTATCGGTGCTGGCACGTCAATCACTTACCTTCGCCGTATTAAAGCCCACAATTTCAAACATTTCAGGCTTTCATACATTTTTCAAAGCCCACAGAAATCCGGTTCTCAATAATTTATACTGGCAACATAAAGGACAATTACATCCAAATACATCTTTTTATGTAAGAGGAAAAAGCTGGCCAAGAGACACTAAAATATAAAGCTCACTAATTTGCCAGCTCCCTTAAAGGTTCAAAAGAATTAGCCGAAAGACAGGGACAAATATCTTGAAACCTCCCTCTTGAGGAAGGAATGTTAATCAATACTTGTTTATGGGGTCTATCGATACATTCATTCCTTTCCCTGGTAAACTCTGGAACTCCCTAACCTGCTTCTAGATATTCAACTTTCTAAGATATGACTTCATTTTCAGAGTGAGGTTTCAAGACATTTGCCCCTGATTTCCGGCTATTTTTTTACCTATAAGAGGACTGGCAAATTAGTGGAATTTTTTATTATCATTGTTTTTGTTGCGTTTACCCAGTTACCTCTTACATATAAAAAATAAATAAATAAATAAATAAAATAAAAAATCAACGTTCCTGGGAGTCACTAATGTAACATCCTGCATAACAGACACATTACAGGACGTGGTGTGGCTGTGTGTTTATGAGCGAGGCACACTCATCCTACAGTCCCGCAGTGTTGCATGTAGACATAGTGGTGTTCCGCCTTGTCTTGGCATCGTGACGCCCTTATCTGATAACACCGCTGTCTATCACTGCCCGAGACATGCCTCCAGTGCGGTGCTGGCTGAGGGAACACCAACCACCCCACGCCATTTCACGAGGGTTAGAGGTTAGTGTTTACTTTGTCACTCCATAAACGGTTTTCTGAAACATTTCTGCGCCGCATCGTAACTTTTAAAAGGCTCTACTAACTAACTCAAGTTGCGATGTCTTTTTTTAAGTGTGCTTTTTTTTATTACTGTTCACACAGCTTATAGTTATTTCTACGCCACATGCTAACTTTTAAAAGGGTCTAGATGAAATTACAATGGTTTTTAAGTTTTTTTTAATTCTTTTTATTATGGTTCACGCGGCTTTTACTTACTTGTACGCCACATACTGACTTTTTAAAAGGGTCTACCAGAAATTACAATGGTGTTCAAGGATATATATTTTTTCTGTTCCCGCTGCAGACGGTATACTTACTTCTGCTCCCCGTACCAACTTTTAAATAGTCACACTGAAATTGCAAAGGGTTTTTAAGGATGTTTTCTTTCTTTTTACTGCTCTCCCACCATATATTTCCCTCTGCATCACACACTAAATCTCAAAAAGGGTCTAGCTGAAATTGAAATGTTTTTTAATAGTGTTTTTACGGTTCTCGCGGCAGATTAATGGTTTTCGAAATAGTCCTGCCCTTCACCGTAACATTTAAAAGGCTATATATAGCTCAAGTTGCGCGTTTTTTTTAATGGTGTTTTTACAGATCTCGCGGCAGAATAAGAGTTTTTTTCACGTTATTTACTGGATGAACACGTGAGAAAATAGCTTATTCTTTTTTGTGGCCTTTTAAAAGTAATCGTGATGAAGAAGGGTCTGAAAGTACACGATTTTATGGACGTGTTAAGGAATTCTAGTCACTTCGGTTCTATCATCTATAGCTTGGACAGTTCATGATTTATTGCGGGTAATTACGTTTTAGATATGAGTGGGTTCTGTCATCTATAGCTCAGACAGTTTAAAGATTTATTGAGTTCTTGAGTCAATATATTTTGTACAGCCTTAGTACCTATATTTCTATCGACATTCCTTATAATATTCTATACTCACATATTTGGGAAGAGAAAGTTACGAGGAAATACAAACACAGATGAAGATTAAAAGTGTTATAGATGAGAGAACAACAGGAATGAAGATACAGACGAACACAGCCGCCATCTTGTTGTCTTTGCTCTCACACACTCACAACATTCTACACTCACATATTTAGGGAGAGAAAGTAAGGAAGAAATACATATACATTGGAAGGAGTGTTATTGATGAGAGAACAACAGGAAACACAGCCGCCATCTTGTTGTCTTTGCTCTCAAACACCTAATATTTTACGCTCACATAACTGGAAAAGAAAATTGATAAAGAAATACAAACACAAAGGAAGATGTGTACTTTAACTGTATAAGTGACAGAAGAACAAGAGTGGAGATGGAAAAATGATGAGATGAGTAGCTATTTTACAGTATTAATCAAACAAAATCACTATTTTATGTCTTTGTTGTCATTATTGCGTACTCTTATTGTATAAATGACAGAAGATCAAGAGTGGTGATGGAAAAAAGGGAGATGAGTAGCCATTTCACAGTATTAATCAAGCAAAACCACTATTCTATGCCTCAGTGTTGTTATATTTCCTTTCTCTTTCAATATTAACAATTCTGAAGGTGGTGAGACAGTGTTGCCACCTTGCAGACCTCCCCTACTTACCCTACTATTGCGTAAATGACAGAAAAACTAGGTCAATGATAAGAAAAATGAATAGTGACTCACCATCTTGTTTTGTTTACCCACGCCAAGAGTACAGCATTTCGAAGGTGGCAAGATACTGCTGACAGACCTTCTTCTCCCTTCAGTGGCCTGCCATATAATGTACGTGTGACCCCTAAAACAAGAACAGTGGCGAAATACAGAGATGATGAGACAGTGAGGCGCTATTTAGGTTTTTATTTCAACACTCTGCATGTCATTCATACCTTTCTCCTTTACTAGACTTCATATTTTCAAGCAATTCTCTTTCCCTGGGATATTATGTACGTGTGACCCCTAAAGCCAGAGCAGTGGTGAAATACTGAAGAGTTGAGACAGTGAAGTGCTGTTTCCGTTTTATTTCAACAATCTGCCTCTCACTCATCGCTTCGGTACACTAAGCTCCATATTTTCAAACAGATCTATGATAAGAACACACACACACACATTCTCTCTCTCTCTCTCTCTCTCTCTCTGCTGTTATCTTATCAGTCACTGGGGTTCCTAGTTACTCTCGCTACCACCTGCACGTACCACCAGCACACACACACACACACACACACACACACACACAGCCCACACATGCCCCGCGTCTGCCCACGAGCCTTCACAGCGCAGGGCGGCAGGAATGCATGTTAATAAGAGGACAGTGACAAGAGCTTCGTTGTTTTATTCCGTGACAAGTTTTGTGGTTTCAATGTTAAACTATTCTTTTTCTTATTTTCTATGCTTTTTTGTTAATTATTTTTTCATATCACAGTAAAGAAGAATTTTTGTCATTAAGCCTTTCACAGTTTCTTTTTCATAATTAGTATTTTTTCAGACATTTTGTATATTTTATCTATTCATTCTTTTTTTTTTCTAGTGTTGTGAGGTGTTGCAAAGTAAACAAAATACGACACACCAATAAAAACTAGTGATTCTTCTCAATAAACCAACACACGAAGCACTACACAACTTTTCTCTCTGTTCTTTTCATTCCCTTTCAGCCCTTTATTTCACACGCCTCATTCTTTTCTCTCATATCCATCCAAGGTTTTTATTTCTCTCCTTTCATAACTTTTTGATCCTTTTCTTTATTCTCTTATTTCTCACAATCAATGCATTCTTTCTTTTTCTTTCCTCTCTCATTCCTGTCTTACTCCTTTTCTTTCATACTTCTCATTCCTACGCTCTTTCGTCTCATCTCCTCTTAAATCCTTTTCTCTACTCTCATTTTCTACTCAAGCCATTCTCTTTCTCCTCTTATTCATTGTTAATACTTTCCTTTCACATTTTTCATTCCACTCAGTCCTTTTTTTTCTCTTATCTGATCTCTCACTCACTCCTTCTCTAACACCTCACTCCTCTCTCTCACTTTGCTCTCACTCTACCGTAAGTTTCAACAAGTGACCTCTCAGTAATTTTCTCTTGTTTTTTTTTTCCCCCTCTATTTAGTGTTGAGTTGGACTGGGGAGCCTTTGACTGACTGACTCCCTGACACAACACGCTGCCAACATGTTTGAGGTTTTCAAGGAACTCAAAACTCACATCTCCACATCAGGGTAAGACAGACTTCAGTTGTTGTTTTTTTATTCATCCTTTCAAGGTAAGATAAGGCATGAGTAAAAGGTTATCAACTCTTTTAATGCTAGAAATTATTATTATTATTATTATTGCCTTTTTCTATAATCGCATAAAGATTTTAAAGTTTTTTTGTAATAAAGTCTCTTGAATATCTCATGAGAGAGAGAGAGAGAGAGAGAGAGAGAGAGAGAGAGAGAGAGAGAGAGAGAGAGAGAGAGAGAGAGAGAGAGAGAGAGAGAGAGAGAGAGTTGTTGGTTCGTTCACTCGTTCGATCGTTCGTTCGTTAGTTAATCAGCTAATTAGTCAGTTTCCCATGACACGCACACACACACTTTCTTCAGAGCAACAGAGCCGAGAGTCTCCTCCCTGCTGCTGTTCACGTCTAAGCTATGCATGCTGATCACCTTGCTGGCCTGTATCCTCGTCACCGCTAAGACCTACATCGGGGAGAACATTCGCTGCATCACTGGGTTCGAGAAGCAGGAACATCAGGCCATTGAAACCTACTGCTTCATTACCTCCACCTTCACAATGGTGGATCTTAATAGTGGGGTAAGTGGAGTGGTGGTGGAGGAGGGGTTAGTGAAAAGGGAAGTAAATGGTGTGGTGTGGTGATGAGTGTGTGTGTGTGTGTGTGTGTGTGTGTGTGTGTGTGTGTGTGTGTGTGTGTGTGTGTGTGTGTGTGTGTGAGGGATATTGGTTCATGGTGAGGAGTGTGTGAGATAAGAAGAGTCATGATATGTAATAAAATTGACATGAAAAAAATAAAAATAAAAAAATCTTTCCGTGGGCACTACTTCAATAGGGTGGTTCCAAGACGCTTCTCAAAGTTTGGACATTGTTTAGACTGTCGCCTTGAGTGAGGGACACCTTCAACGAACCTTGCACTTTGCTTTTTTCCTTCTCTTGACCAAAGCTTCTCTTACATCAATACACAAAGAAATCAATGAAACAAAATATGAAAAAAAGTAAATGAAGAGCTACGCCAAACTTATAGAATTTCACGTATAATTTGCTACTTTTCCTGTATCTGTAAATGGAATGGGCACATAAAAATGGCCTTCTTACCTCAGGTGTCAGCTCATCCCGGTGTGGGTCCCATCCGCGTGCCACCCACCGAAGAGGGGAAGACCGGGGAAGGAGAGACGCGAGTGCACGCCTACTACCAGTGGGTGCCCATGGTGCTGGTGCTGCAGGCTGTCATCTACTACTTCCCCATCTGGCTCTGGAAAAGAGTCGACAGGGGTTTCTTTAAAGCGATCATCTGCGACCTTGACAAAGTGCACATCAATGACTACACTAAGGAAGTAAGTAAGCTGTATGGCGGACTCAATACAGGTGTTGGTGAATTAACAACGTAATCTGCCTGGCAAAACTACACTGATATGGATATAAACTCCAACACTTTTCTCCTGCATGATGCTATAGAACATTTCATCCTTTCACAGTGATATGCAACAATTATGACATCTTTATACCCATCTGCAAGAAAGAAAGGGATGAAAAAAGAATAGATTTTGCCATTTCTCGTTAGTCTGGTGCTTGTAAATAGCTATACAATGGGGGGAAAATGTCCATAGCGCTTAATGAGTTAGGAAAGACGTATAAGATAACAGTTAGTGAAATCAAACACGTACCCCGAGTTCATAAAAATCTGGCAGACAACATAACACTTCCAGGGATAAAAATAAAAAAAGAAAAAGAAAAGAAAGAGAGAAAAACAAACCTCAATTTTCTATCTATTTTTTTTTTCAGGAACCAGCATTCAATGGGCCTTCTTCAACATCTTTTATTTTGACCTTGACTGGACTCCCTTCTCACATTAGAAAAGAAACACCATACATTTTCCTAACACGACACTTTGTAACGACTCCTTCACTGCCTGACTCCCCACTCTTCCTCCACAGATGAATAACTCCGTGCAGTTCTTCGCCTCCAGCTTCAACACCCACAGGAGTTACGCCGTCACCTTCTTCGTGTGTGAGTGCGCGGCCTTTGCTATCTCTGTCGGCAACCTGTTCTTCACCAACACCTTCCTGGGCGGTGAGTTCTTCCAGTTCGGTCCTGCTGCCCTCAAGTACCTCAACACCAACGCCACTGACAACAGCAATCCCCTCAACGTGATCTTCCCCAAGGTAACTATCCTCCTCTGATTTATTGTTATCCAAGTGTTAGGTCAGGTTAAGTCCTCAAGTGTTAGGTTAGGTTAGGTAATGCAGGGTAAAATAAGGTGATGCAGGGTGAAGTAAGGTAATGCAGGTTAATGTAAAGTTAAGTAGGGTTAGATGAGATAATGGAAGGTGAGGCGAGATAAAGTAGGGCAAGGCAAGACAAGACAAGACAAGACAAGGCAAGACAAGGCAAGGAAAAGAAAGGCAAGGCAAAGCAAGGCAAGACAAGACAAAACAAGAGAAGGCAAGACAAGGCAAGACAAAACAAGACAAGGCGAGGCAAGATAAAGTAGGGCAAAGCAAGGAAAGGCATAAGTAAAGGTTACCGATGAATCTTAAGTTCCCTTCTCCCCCCCTCCCTCCCTTCAGGTTGCCAAGTGCACGTGGTATAAGTTCGGAGCGTCCGGTAGCATCCAGACCCACGACTCTATGTGCGTCCTGCCACTCAACATCGTCAACGAGAAGACTTACATCTTCCTGTGGGTGGTGTACATCTTCACGGCAGCTATCTGTGGGGTGCTGCTGCTCCTCCACCTCGTCCTCTTGCTTGTGTGAGTCCTCCAGTGTTGCCTTCTTTCCACAGCACTTTTCTTCCATTTCTTTTTCATGTCATTGTCAGTGTTGATGGCTGAGTCACCACCACGAACATCTTGACACCATTCTTTTTTATCTATTTGTTTTCATAAAGGAAGAAAAAAAAAGCCGCATCAAATTTCGAAAAAAAAAAAAAAAAGTTCATTGGTGTGACATTTTCCAAACAAACTCAGAACCCATTGTGAAAAATTGTAGGGTAAGGCCGGCGGAATTCTTAAACACATCTCTACTCTACCTCCACTGTTTCAAAAGGCTTTTTTTTTTTTAAATATGAGTGAATTTTTTAAGGTGTATTTATATTGTTAGAGGCAGAGTGACAAGATTTCTACAATACTAACTGGAGAAGCCACTAATGAAAACCCTGCCAGTCACCTGTATAGCGTAGAAAAAAAAAGAGCGTTTTCTGAATACGTCCCTAAGTGTGTTGAAACGTTCCTTGCAGGCCAAATTTGCGCAACTCTTACCTCATCTACCTGGTGAGGAAGGAAGAGACCAAAGTGAACCTGCAGTACCTCACGCAAAAATGTGACTACGGCGACTGGTTCCTCATGTACCACTTCAGGAGCAACATGGTCTACTTCCGGGAGTGGGTGGAGAAGGTCCGGGCTGAGGTGCAGAAATAGCCAACACACACACACACACACACACACACACACACACTCTCTCTCTCTCTCTCTCTCTCTCTCTCTCTCTCTCTCTCTCTCTCTCTCTCTCTCAATTACCGACACTCTGATGTTGATGTCAGGATGTCTTGTTCCAAATTCACTGTTTGTAATCACTGATCTATTTCTAAGTTGTTTTTATTATTATTTTGTTTTGGTATATGCGTCTTGATGTATAATGAGTCTTATTTGGGAAGCTTCAGATAATTGTTCTCCCTTGTAGGAAATAATAGAATTTTAGAAAATGAATAAATAAAAAAAAGAACCTCTTTTGAAAATCCTAATTCCTAAAGAAGGCAGATAGAATATATAATAAAAAATCACGAGGAAAAGTGTTTTGAAGGAATTTAAATCATAAACAGGAAAAAAATAATGAAACAGGAAAGGAGTTTAACGTTCAATCCATTAAGGAGGACAGACAAGGGGAAGGAGAGTCTTTGGTAGCAATGCCGCGTGTGGTGTGTGCCTGGAGTGTCTTCTTAACCCCCTGATGGATCCCATACCTGGACCCGTATTAACAGAAACTCCTAACTATGTAACTAAGACGAATTTCTAGTCTTAAAGTCTATCTTAACCTCCCAAAATTGGTGTTGTACTTTAGCCATTAGCTCACCAATAGTAAACTTATTTTTCACTGTAATAACTCGTGTAGAAAAGCATTTACACCAAAATACGTTAGTCAGCCAACAATTCTCTCGTTCTCTATGAATACACATCACAGAAAACATCACCGCTAACCATTTCACTGCACAGAGATGAACAATGAAGGCATTCCTGTTATAGACACGGAGGAAACACAGCATCTCAGGGATAAAGGGATAAAGATATGTACATTCCCTGTGTTGTGACCATCGCTTTCCTTCTACAGACAGTGGAAGTGCCAGAAAACAACACTAAAGGGAAGGAGGACCTATCAAGTGTAAAAACAAAAAAAAAGAGAAACAAGTTATGAGTTTTAAAAGTATATTGGGCAAGTTTATGGATGAGAATGATAAGTGGAAACAAGCAGAGGTGTTCACATAGGGACTGCCACGAATAGGTTTAACTTTTTTTTTATGTTCTCAAATCACAAGAAGAAAAGTTGGCATTGCTTCACGAACAAAGCAAAACATTTCTGTGTAGCAAAATAGTCAGGAAACACTTAACTGAGGAATTTGTACTATGGTCAGTGTGTGTGTGTGTGTTATTGGTGCGTTCTCCTTGGCGCCTGTTTGTCCCCTTTTTCTGGCCAGACAGGGAGAAGAGAAGAGCAGTCACTCACTATACGTACACACAGCTCACCCCTTTCCCTTCTTCACCAAACCTGCGTCGTTGTCATTCCAAGTCCGTGTTTAGTCACTTTGCTCTCTCAACACGACTATTTTCAAAGGTTTAATAGATGAACAGCTGGATCCTTAAGACTGTTTCTCCATCACTCAAACTCCTTCAGTAATAAAACACATTTTCACCATGAGTTTGGGGTGTGATTAGACGATTTCATTGACATTAGGAAGGGTCAATGGAGGTTAGCAAATCAATGACCAGAATCTGTACTATTTTAATCCCCACATAAGTTTCTATAGCTGTATGAAATTGACAAATAACGAGCAGAATGAATGTGAAAATGCGCCCCAGTTCTTGAAGGGGCTAAACTCAGCAACACCCGTTTTCTCTTTCAATGGGTCAGTCTTTCAGGGGATTCTCTGTTAAACTGGAATTTATGCACCATACCACCATCACCACCGCCACCACTACCGCCACCGCCGCCGCCGTAGCCTCCACCACCACCACACCCAGCCTCCCTTCAGTGGATTTCCGCATCAGACCTTATTGCGTTTTTTATGAAGGCAATTTTGGGGGGAAGGGGGCACTTGTATAGTTTTATTTTATTTATTTATTTATTTACCCTCAGTTACACTAAGAGAGAGAGAGAGAGAGAGAGAGAGAGAGAGAGAGAGAGAGAGAGAGAGAGAGAGAGAGAGAGAGAGAGAGAGAGAGAGAGAGAGAGTGACGCAGTTTACTAAGGAATAAAAAAAAAGGTCCTGTGTTTATATTTAACCGCTGTAAAAGAGAAACACACACACACACACACACACACACACACACACACACACACACACACACACACACACACACACACTTAATTGCTACATGTGTTCAAATAAAGAACGGTTAACACACACACACACACACACACACACACACACACACACACACACACACACACACACACACACGGGAACAAGAGTGCAAAATGAGACGATATGAGTTTGTTTTTATTGCCTGTTTGGGTCACTCACCTTCAAAGTATTCATCATCACATTCACTCCTTACCAACTACCTCACTAACTAACTAACTAACTAACTAACTCACTCAGACACATCAAATAATTTCTAACAAACTCATTCACTCACTCACTCACTCTCCGTCACTCTCTCTCTCTCTCTCCGTCACTCACTCATTCACTCATTCTCTCCGTCAGCTAGTAAGTCACTCACACACTCATTATCTCACTCACTCTGTTATTATTACCATCACTCACTCACTCTTGTCAACACTGCTGTCATGAAACACGCGATGGTGGTGGTGATGGTGGTGGTGATGGTGATGGTGGTGGTGGTGGTGGTGGTGGTGGTGATGGCAATGGTAATGGTGGTGGTGGTGGTGTTCGTGAATATTTGAAAGTTTGAACAATGAAGCACATTTTTAATATAAACTTTTAAACAGCTTCTATTAATATTTTTTGGGTTTTATTTCTGTGCATTATGATTACTTTATTTTTTTATTCCGTGAGTTAATTAAACTTGTTATGTTATTGTAGTTTTTTTTTTTCATTTAATTAATATATATACAAACTGTTTCTATTTACTTTTATGTCGTTTGCCATTATAAGTAGTAGTAGTAGTAGTAGTAGTAGTAGTAGTAGTAGTAGTAGTAGTAGTAGTAGTAGTGGTGGTGGTGGTGGTTGGTGGTGGTGGTGGTGGTGGTGGTGGTATCCAAGAAACACTGAACATCTCTCACGAACATCAAACAAACAAACAAACAAACAAAAAATGAACACAAAATAAAGGAAGAAAAAAAAAACATAAAAAAGAAAGAAAAACAATAACAAAACACCAGAGAAATAAACAATAACAGAAGAATTAAGAGCAAGAGAGGAACAAATGAAACAAGTAGTACAAGATGAAGAGGAGGAGGAGGAGGAGGACGAGGAGGAGAAAGATGACCTCGAGATAATTACAAGCCTCTGGGAAGAAGAAGAAAACGAGAACTGGTAAACACGACCCTCTCTCTCTCTCTCTCTCTCTCTCTCTCTCTCTCTCTGCACAACAGTTCTTAGTCACAGCCAGTATGAACCGGTTTGATCTCCGAAATCCTCTCTTCTTCGGTCAGAAACCTTAGAATATGCGTGGCTTGCCTTCGTGGGGTTAGTCACGTTGCTTCAGTAGTAGTAGTAGTAGTAGTAGTAGTAGTAGTAGTAGTAGTAGTAGTAGTAGTAGTAGTAGTAGTAGTAGTAGTAGGAGTAGTAGTTTTTGTTGTGCATAAGTAACTGTAAGAAGCCATGAGACCAACGCATACCATTCTGTCCCTAGAGTAATAGTTGTAGTAGTAGTAGTAGTTGTTGTTGTTGTTGTGCATAAGTAACTGTAAGAAGCTATGAGACCAACACATACCATTCAGTCCCTAGAGTAATAGTTGTAGTAGTAGTAGTAGTAGTAGTAGTAGTAGTAGTAGTAGTAGTAGTAGTAGTAGTAGTAGTAGTAGTAGTAGTAGTAAAAACATTCCCCATTTAATCTTTTATCAACTTAGAAATACCGAGACACAATGCCTTTTCTGTCCCAACCTGGTCTGGGTCTGTCCTTTCTTGTAACACTCCTGAGTTTTCCTTTTACGCAACACCTCGTCTGACCTTTTGGCTTCTCTCTCTCTCTCTCTCTCTCTCTCTCTCTCTCTCTCTCTCTCTCTCTCTCTCTCTCTCTCTCTCTCTCTCTCTCTCTCCTGCCTTGCCTGACCTAGGGAGACGATCAGAAAGGATATGAAAAGATAGAGGTCATTAGGAGGAGGAGGAGGAGGAGGAGGAGGAGGAGGAGGAGGAG
>CM035183.1:7891642-7904731 GCA_020233015.1 Callinectes sapidus | reverse complement strand
CTCTCTCTCTCTCTCTCTCTCTCTCTCTCTCTCTCTCGTAGTTTTGTCAGTAAGGCGGAAAATCAGGATGTGTAACCACGTCATCACTTACTTCAGACCCTTGAGAGATGTGTGTGTGTGTGTGTGTGTGTGTGTGTGTGTGTGTGTGTGTGTGTGTGTGTGTGTGTGTGTGTGTGTGTGTGTGTAGTGTGGTAGCGAATTGGGAGACGAAAAAATAAGTGTCGTTTAAATGTGGTATACTGTGGTAGTGGTACTTAGATGTGTGGTTGAAGTGCAATATGCAATGTGGTAAACTGCGGTAGGATGTATTGTATTAGTTATTCTAAGTAAACTAAGTGTGGCTAACCCCTTCAGTACCGGAACGCGTTTTCATATACATTCCGCTTATTATATCTCGATTTTAAACACCGTAACTCATTTGAGGATTAAAACAGTACAGACTTTGGCCATTAACCTTCTCACCTCCATAGATCTTTCCAAATGTCACTAAAATCGTCTAATCACACTCAAAATTGGAGGTGAAAATCCCAGTACTGAAGGGGTAGTGGTGTGGTGGAGGGAGTGTGGTGGTGTGGTGGGAGGGTTTACTAAGGGTTCACTAAGGGTTCGAGCAGGGGGTTCGAGCAGAGGGTTCAGGGTTCAGGTTCCAGACAGGAGTGGGGCAGGTACCGGTATATGAAACAGGTAATTAAGTAAGATCACGTGAGCACTGAGGTGATAGTGGTGTGCTCTGTGTGTGTGTGTGTGTGTGTGTGTGTGTGTGTGTGTGTGTTATCTTTACTTTTACGAATTAGTACCATGTCTATCCATCTATCTATCTATCTATCTATCTATCTATCTATGTATTTATCTGTTTATCTCTGTTTATCTATTTACCACAAGTGTTTTACCGTTTCATTGCTATAAAAATTCTTTCCTAACCACCTTTGATTTCTTTAAGTGGCCCAGTTGCAGATATCAAATAAGTAAATATTGTTATTGGCTCAGTTCCTGCTAAGAAAGATTAATAAACGCAATAAATGCATAAAAAATTGATTGAATGAGAAAAACCTTAGAAATAAATGCAGATAACAAAAAAAATAAAATAAACATGACTTAAAGGTGTGGCTTATTATAAGGAAGAATAAAGAAGTTAAGAACGGAAGCCCAGAAAATGCAAGGGTTAAGTTTTTCAAGTGTTCAAGGGAATTCTCAGTATGTGGTAATTTTCCTTGAACACCAAAAGTTGGGTGGAAGTCAGAGGAGGTGGCGAAGAAACCACAAATTAACTGAACACTTGAAAATACAAACACAAAGAAAAGAAACAAAGTAAAAGAAATTAACAAACTAACTGAAGGCAACAAAGGCAAAAACAAAAGGCAAACAAAAGTTAATACAATGAACAGTGAACGAAATAGCAAATAAAATGTAGATATAAAGACTTAGAATTGCAGGTACAAAGAAAAAAAGTAAAAGAAAATAATGAACTAACTGAAGCCAACAAAATGAGTCAAGTTTAAGTGAATGTAATGAATAATAAACAACATTACAAATAAACTGTCGATAAAAAAAAATAGAATTATACGTTTAATGAAAGGTAAGCATATAAAAGAAACATACAAACTAACTGAAGACAACAAAATGCTTCAAGGTTAAATGAATGTAATGAATAATAAACAAAATCAACAATAAATAAACTGTCGATAAAAAATATAATTACACGTATAATAAAAGGAAAAAAATAAAAAATAAAAAAAACATACAAACTAACATGAGACAACAAAATGCGCCCAAGTTTGAGTGAATATAATGAACAATGAACGAAAAAAAATCAATAAAAGAAAAGTTTAAAAAGGACAACCGTAACACCTCAAGAATCAGGTTTCATCCTTTGGAAATGTAAACCTTGGAATACTGGGACACATCTTTCATATCTAGTCCTCTTATAATTTGTCGATTTTATACACCTTCAGGAACTCATGTGTGGGATTAAAACATTACAGACTCTGGCCTTCAATCTTCTGACCTTCATAGACCCTTCTTAATGTCATTGAAATCCTCTAACCACACACAAAACTCGCAGTAAAAATAGATCCCAGTACTTAGGGAGTTAAGCTTGTTCCCTTCACCAGTGTAGGAAATACTGGGAGCAGAGAGAGAAAAGGGGGAAGAAAGACGCAGTATCATAGCTTAATTAATAACACCAAGGCTACAAGGCAATCACCAAGCACAGACGGTTGTATGTGTCACCGCATTCATTAAACTTACAGGTGTGCACTCTTCTCATTGGCCCCAACCTCATTAATCTCTCTCTCTCTCTCTCTCTCTCTCTCTCTCTCTCTCTCTCTCTCTCTAACAGATGAGTTGTTTGTTTAGTTTGGATTGCTTTTCTTTTCGTTATTTTATTGTGTAATGTTATTGTTCTGGTGTTTGTTGTTGTTGTTGTTGTTGTTGTCGAGATATTTTGATATTTCTCATTATCCAACATAATTATGAACAACTTCAATAACAATGACAGTAGCAATGGCAACTATAACAGCAACAGCAGCAGCGGCAACACCACCACTACCACCACCACCACCACCACCAACAACAACAACAACAACAACAACAACAACAAATAATAATAATAATAATAATAATAATAATAATAATAATAATAATAATAATATTATTATTATTATTATTATTATTATTATTAATAATAACAACAACAACAATATAACCACAATGATAAGAAGATCAAAAACATGAAAAAGACGCAGAAAGAGACAAAGAAAAAATATATATATAAGATAAGCGATATGAGGCAAGAATGATCACTCATTAAAGCTATCTGGTGCCGGCCAACACACACACACACACACACACACACACACACACACACACACACACACAGGCACAGGCACACAAGTGTACGTGCAGCTGTGAAACGATAATGATTGACTCAGAACACAATTTCATAAATCCTTCACCAAAAACCGCCACTTATTAATATTTACAAGTCCCTCCCCCGTTGTCTCACTTCACAGTTACCATCTCGTACTTCGCAGCTCACCTTCACTCTCTGATTACATTCCACCTCATGCCTCTCGTATCAATGCATGTCAGGGTGAAATTGAGTCTAAATTCTCCCTTATTTATACTTCATAATCTGAAAGGAAAAATTACCTTTATGTATGTGTGTGTGTGTGTGTGTGTGTGTGTCCTTCCAGTGGGCAGTGGAGATACCTTCCTTCCCCTTCCTCCCACCCACGCCTCCTTCCCCACACCCCCTTGGATGAGACAGACCACTGGCAGTGCGCATCACTTCTTCCCTCCTCCCCCTCCTCCTCCTCCTCCTCCTCCACTTCCTCCTCCGTCTAATCACACACGCCCACCATGCATTCCCCTCCCCCTCTGCTTCCCTCCCCTCACCCCAACTGCCTTCTTCAATGCGTAGCAACTCACTCACATCTCCAAGTAGGAAATTTGTGGCTATCATTGTGCATTGTTAGTTCATTTGTGTTAGTTTAGGTTAGGTTAGGTTAGGTCAGGTTAGGTTAGGTTAGGTTAGGTTAGGTTAAGTTAGGTTTGGGTTATCATTGTGAATTGCTAGTTCATTTGTGTTAGGTGTTTATGTGAGACAAAACCAACCAAAGACAACACAAAGGATTCAACAAAGATTAGTATGAGGAGACAATCACTTGCTCCTCACCGTCCAAAAAGAATTATAATGCATCTTTGTCTCTAGCAAGTAAGTGAGTCAGAAGGAAATAGCTGATGGCAGGAGAAAAGAACAGGAAAGAAGGGAGCATGCCTAGACACTGAGCAGGTATTATGAGACCAGGGAGAGAGAGAGAGAGAGAGAGAGAGAGAGAGAGAGAGAGAGAGAGAGAGAGAGAGAGAGAGAGAGAGAGAGAGAGAGAGAGAGAGAGAGAGAGAGAGAGAGAGAGAGAGAGAGAGAGAGAGAGAGAGAGAGACTGTCATTTTAATTTCAACCTACTGCAAATGAAGGAGGAAAGGAGATGCAAGAAAGAAGACTACAGTGACATGGGCATTGTATGAAGAGAGATGAAGACTGGATTGGGAGAAGGATAAAGTTACAGATGAAGAGAGTTACAGGAAGAGGACGAGCAGGAAGACAGTGGGATGATTGTAAACAGGATGACTTTAGACAGAAGAACCTGGGAGAAAAGTATACTTGAGACAGGAAAGTGTGGAAAAGACTCATAAGAAACAGTGACCTTATAATAGATATAGAAAAGAAAAAAACAGAGAGGAAGAAACAAGTTATCTTCGTATTCTCAAAAACTTGTTTGCTTTATCTCCACTATTTCACAAAGCCTTATTAAAATTTGCTCAAGTTTTTAAGGTGTTTTTACCATTCTAGAGACAGAGTGACAAGATTTCTATATCATTAACTTGTGAAACATTCTTGAAACCTTTGCTAATCATCTCTGTGGCTTTTTAATTAATCCCAGTGAGAGAGCAAAGCGTTCCTGAATACGGACCTTACTTATTTGGTTGTTCAAGTTGTGTCCATCATCACGAGCAAAAGTTGATAGCTTCCGGTGGCAGTTACTGGGGTTTCCAAGTGTATTTTAGAAGTTTTATTTGGTTGATTAACGATGATTCTGTGTCACCGGTGAGAGAGAAATAATGTAACACTCATGGGAAGTAGACCATTCTTTTTACGGGTTGTGGAAATGGCTTTGATGAATTGCGTGTTTCTAATTATGGATGTTGCAGCGCCATCAGTCATTTAGTTAGTCAGTCAATCAGTCAGTCAGTCAGTCAGTCATTTAGTCAATCCATCAACCTTCCCACGTCATACATCCAAAACAACCGAACAAAAAAGATACAAACAACAAAATCTTTCCTAAATTCCAACATACAATAGCACAGAGTAGCATGATCAGATCCTGGAGGGGTGGCACACGGGCGGCCAGGGAGGATGTGTGGTGGGCGTCGTGGTGGCTGGCTGGCTGGCTGACTGACTGGCACACCCTTCACCCTTGCACACCCTACGCCCCCAGAGGACCCCAATGCAACGTGGCAAAAATACACCCAGCTTTGCCTGTTTCCAGTGAGTCTTTTTCCTTTGAACCCCGCCCCGCCCCCCTTCAGTTTCCCTTTCCCCCTGTCATGTGTTTCTGGGAATTACATAGTCAGCTCTTTCCTTACATGGAGGACTTGCACACAAAGATCTCCACCCTTAGGAGTGACGCCGCATCCCTCTACATCCCCCTCATGCTACTCCCCTATTCCCCCGGCTGGCTCCTCCCCAAGACCCCTCTCCCCAGCAGATGTGGTCGCCTCTGTGTGTGTGTGTGTTGTTGTGGTGCTCTGGGTGGCCTTTCTCCCTCAGTCAGGCTTCAGCTGTAGTGGTGAGAGGAGCGCCCCCACCTCACCTCACGCCTTACTCTGAGAGCCTCAACGCGTTCTAATCTCCACAGTCACCCCGGCTTTCTCGTTCCCAGGGACAAGAAGTCTATCTGTATCTCAGTGTTCAGTTGGAGGGTCCCCGTGACGGTTAAGTTCGCTACATACCGCTGGTGGTTGAACTTTTGAGCGTTTGAACAACAGAGCCTTGTGCGGTGAGGAGCAACAGGTTAGCTCAACGGCACCTCTTTCCTCGCCTTCTGCCACTCCTTCACCGACACGCCTAGAATTGTTCAGAGGAGACACCAACACGCCGGCACGATGGAGGTGAGTACGGGAAAGTGTAGAGAGAGTGTGTAACGGTGAGCCTTGAGTGTTGGCTTGGAGGATGAGCATCTTAGCATCTCAGCCTCTCCATACCTGCAATGCAACACCACCGGATGCACTGGTGATGACTGGGGTGTTGCTCTTGTTGTTTGGGTGTATGTATCTTGATGTTTTGTGTGTTATTGGAAAGAGTCTATTTTTGGCTACAGTGAAGTGAAAGAGGTTTTATTGTCAGTTTATCGGTTTTGTTTTATTTGCCACTTATTCATCAGTTGTTTATGCTCAAAATGAAACAGAAAACCCAATTCAGTGCAAACACGAAATAAAACTCATAAAGTGAAGCATGATCAGGGAACGCCTTATCGCTTCCCCACCATCTCTACGTACATCATCCATTCATCACACACTCCTCATCTCTCTGTCCTGCATTCACCGGGGAACAGAAAGCGCTACTCGAATACAAACACGACATTAAACTCCCCCAAACTGAGCATGGACCGTGGTATTTCTTCACCGCCTGATCGTGTATTCATCATTCACTCATCGTTGCCTCACATCCACGTGGCAGTAGAAAGCGCCGGTACTTAACAAACTCCAATGAAACTCAGACCACCAAGGTGATGTGCAAAACAGGTGAGCGAGGCGGCCGCGTTTACCTTGGGCTGGTGATCACGTGCACAGCGACTGCTCTGGCTGAGGATGCCACACACCTGCCAAATGCTGCCTCTCTTGCCTCCCTCTCACCCCTTCCTGGCCCTTGATCGATGCCATTGCCAGCTCAGAGTAAGGGCCATTCATGCTCGGCCCAAGATAGGAACAGTCTTGGGTTAGAAGTCGAGTCTGCTACACTCACTGCCTCTCTTTCACGTCTTGTCTTCTTCCCTTCCCTCAATCTCAAGGCATTAGATCTGCTGGTACTTTACCTTACCTTCCCTATCCTAAGCCTGATGCCATGACATGGACGGTATTAAGTCAGATGTAGAGTAAAATGTTTCTACACTTCACTTACATCTTCTGTCTTGGGTCTTTCCTCTTCTCCCTCGACCTCAAGTCCCTAGACCAGCTGACAGGTAACCTAACCTCATAAAATCAGACCCCAAGATAGATACAATGATGAATGAGTCACATCAACTGTTGCATTCATTCCCATTGTAACTGAGTCTACTATTCCTCTCCTCAAGTCTCCTCTAACAATCCCACAAGCCCTGGCGACCAATAGAAAGCAGTGAAGCCCACAGAATTCTAAGCAGTGAGTGAGCTATCGGCATGCCTACTTAGGTATTGGGTCATGGGAAGGCAGAAAGGTGAGGCCACAGCATACTGAGCGTGCTAAAGGGGAGCGTGCAGTGTCCTGGGAGATGTAGGCGTCCCTTCATGCACTGCCCAGACTCGAATAAAAGCTTGTTCCCATCTTTTGCTTGAGTGAGGCAACGTGAGGCTGTGCTGGTGAGGAGGTTAAACACTGAGTAACTTCATGTGGGTGTCAGAACTGCCTCGTGTCTCATCAATGATTAATTAGTTCTTACGTGACTGTGATATGCATTTATTGTTTGTGATAAGCTACACTAATCTGATCTGAATTATGACTTGTTAGACAGTGATTGCCACGTTCGTTGTGATGTGACGGACTATCTTATCTTGAGAGAGATTGTTTGTTAAAATGAAAAATAAAATACATACGAGAAGTAAGATTGTGTTTGTGATAAGGCAGTAAAGTAAGAGATAAAAGAGAGTAAGGAAGAAATGTGATCAAATAAAGGATGTAAGATAGAAGAGTGTTCGCGTTGAGCTATATTAAAGAGGTCAATTTGAGAGAGTTTATGAAGTCTGCAATAAGCTTCACGTCATTTCAAGCGAGGACTTAAAGTTAATAGACAATTTGTGATAGGTGACACTGAAGTCAGAGAAATAAAAGAGAGGCAAGGCAAAGTTCATGGTGGGGGGGGGGGAGAGGGTGAGAGGGGAGTGGTGGTGAAGTCAGTCAGGAACAGGAAACTAAAGGGAAGGTCACGATGGGAACAAAGTCAGGTGTACAATAATTAAGTGGGAGCTTCTCTGCACACCTGAGAGGTCCTTGACAGTCCTGCAGCACCCCGCCCCGCACCGCCCCGCCCCGCACCGCCCCGCCACGTGCACTGAGGGCGTGACGGAAAGGCTCTCACTCAACATCCTGATTGATTCTTATCATAGCCTGGGATGATGCCATACATACACACACACACACACACACACACACACACACACACACACGCACACACACACACACATACATGGAAGTCAGTACGTGTGTGTGTGTGTGTGTGTGTGTCGGTTACTGGGCCGGCAGGGACATACAAAGCAATACACAGCGATACAAAGGAACACAGAGGAAGAATGAACACCAGCTGACCTCTTGTCCCTCACTAGTCAAGGCCGCTGTTAGAAAAGGCTTTGTTCCCTCAGTGGTGCCTCTGTCAAAGGGTACCAAGGCGATCAGTCAGGTGTGTCGTGGTTGGGTTTTATTCCAGGTGGTGATGCATTCCTTGTTAAATTATTCGACTCATACAAATGCTCTGGAAATCAATCTCAGGACACACATTACAACCTAACCTTTTTTATATATAAGAAGGGAAAGCTGAGCAAGGGCAGGATGAAATGATTAAAAAAAGCCCACTAATTTGCCAGTCCCCTGATAGAGTTGGTCAGGTTTGGAAGCGTGTTTTCCCAGGTGAACATGTACAAATCTTGTCGATCACACACTTGAAAACTTAACCTAACCTAACTGATGTCATAGGTCGGGTTTTGAAGTGTGTTTTATCAGGCGATCATAAGCAAATCACCACGGAGGAAGCAGAAGGAGCGTTAAAGGTGGTGAAGAGGGGAGGGGAGGGGAGGGGAGGAGAGGGGAGGGGGAACTGAGGTAAAGGTGGGAGGGGGAGGGGAGGAAGTGAGCAGGTGAACACGTGAACACTTCTTGATACTCAGCAGCATTCAGCCATGGTTTGAGCAATCGTCTCCCCCTCCACCCCTCCCCTTCCTCATCTCTATTCCTCACCTGCACTCTCCCCTCCACCTCCCCCTCACCTACCTGATCCCCCCCCCCCACGGCAAAGTGTTAGCCGCGGGTTCTCTGTACTTTCTCCCGCCGCAGGACTCACTAGTGGGGGTGTTCATGTTGCTTACTTTCACGACTCAAGCTTGTACTGAAGACCATATTAACTCCTTCAGTACTGGAACGTTTTTTATCAAGAGTTTTGGGTGTGATAAGACGATTTCATTGACATCAGGAAGGTGGGAAGATTTATGGCCAGAGTCTTCACCGTCTTAATCCCCACACAAGTTTCTGAAGCTGTATAAAATCGGCAAAGAGTAAGCAGAATAAATGTGAAAACGTGTCATGGTACAGAAGGGGTTAAACAGTTCTCTGACTCACCTCCACTGCTGTTTAAAAAAGGTTCTCGCTGAAATGACAAGGGTTTCTCATTGCGTTTTTGGTGTTTTAGTGATAGTAACAAGACTTCTACCATCTCTGTGGCGCTTGAAAGTAACAGAAATGGAGGTGGAAAAGTAGGAACAGAGAAGTTAATAGAAAAGAAAGAAACAAAAAAAGACGAAGTGAAGGAGGAAAAGTAGGAACAGAAATGTTAAAAGAAAAAGAAAAAGAAACACGAAATAAAGGAGGAAACGTAGGAATAAACTTAAAGGAAAAGAAAGAAACAAGAAAGACGAAATAAAGAAGGAAAAGTAGGAACAAAAAAATGAACAAAAAAGAAATAAACAAACAAACACAAAATGAAGGAGGAAAGGTAGGTAACAAAAAACATGAACAGAAAAGAAATAAACAAACAAACAAACACGAAAGGAAGGAGGAAAAGTAGGGAACAAAATACACGAACAGAAAACAAACAAACAAACAAACAAACACGAAAGGAAGGAAGAGAAGTAGGAGTCCAAACGAAATGATGGAAAGTGAAGTAGAGACAGAAACTTACAAGAATAAGAAACAAACAAAGACCAGATGAAGAAGGAGAGGTAAGAACAAACACATCCCACGCACAGTGACATCTTCTTTAAGGTACAGAACGCACAGCTGCACGATACATCCTTCTTTACTCTTACACACTACACTTTTTTCCTTGGCACCACACCACCAAGGTCATAAGGCGCCAAGCTTCTTCACTAGTTTTCCGTTGGGCAACAAGCACTGGGAGTCTTGGAAATCCACAAGGGGGAGAAGAAATGTACAGGAAATTGAAGGTGTATGTATATATATAAATAGGATGCTCAGGAGCTTTCACTTTCGTATGTTTCTCAGAAAATGCCTTGTTTTTTTTTCGGGTTATAATTATTGCTGTTACTACTACTACTACTACTACTACTACTACTACTACTACTACTACTACTACTACTATTACTACTACGACTACTACTACTACTACTACTACTACTACTACTACTACTACTACTACTACTACTACTACTATTAAGACATGTCAGAACGTGATTTCGAAACCTCAAAGCATCAGGTTCACAATCTTAAACATTTCTATGCCTCCCCTCCACTATTTCAAAAGGCTATATTTCAAATGACAAGGATTTTTAAGATATTTTTACGGTTCTACATGGAGAGTGACAACATTTCTACATTTTAAACTGGGGAAACACTCTTGAAATCCCCACTTATCAACTCTGTGGCCTTGGAAAATAGTCGTTATGAGAGAGCAAAGCGTTAGTGACCGTATTCTTAAATGCTTTCCTGACACTCTATTTGAAGGATAAGGATATTTTTATGGCTTTGGTGATAAGTTGGCAAGATTTCCGAGTTAATTATACGGAGAAACTGCCCTGAAAACCCGGCTAATCATCTCTGTGTTCCTGGAAAATAGTCGAGGTGAGAGAGCAAAGTGTTTCTGAATAATGTCAGTGCCAGTGGACAGTGGGTCTTCAGTATCTGCCTTACCAGCACAGCGGATGCCCAGGGATGATGTCACTACCCTGCTGAGTCGCCCTGTGTTATTCATCCCTGTTATTCACCCCAGTTACCACAGAGCTTCGAGGAATGGTAATTATGTGTTATTCACCAGGTTACCACATAATTGTTACCAGTTACCACATAATTGTAATGTGTTATTCATCAGAGAGAGAGAGAGAGAGAGAGAGAGAGAGAGAGAGAGAGAGAGAGAGAGAGAGAGAGAGAGAGAGAGAGAGAGATTATTATTATTATTATTATTATTATTATCATTAGTTTATTGACAGAATCTTTTTAATACACACAAAATAGAATAGTTGAAAATACTTTACAATACGAAACGCTACAAGAGAAATATTACATTCAGCATCAAAACCCTGACCAAATAGCAGAGAGAGAGAGAGAGAGAGAGAGTCGTTCCGCATCACAAGTACGAGAGAAGGGAAAGTACTCTCTCTCTGTCTCTCTCTCTTCACCTGACTGTCTCAACACACCTGCCCTCCATCCAGATAGCCACACACAGAGCCAACACCCTCACTGCCTTGCCTTGCCTACCTCCATCCATCTAACCATCCACATAGAGTCGGTCATTCTAACCATCCACATACCTTCCATCCATCCATCCATCCATCCATCCATGCATCCACTTAACAATGCCACACACTTGTCACGCTTACCTAACCTAACCTAACCTAACCTAACCTAACCCAAGTACCGCTCAATCCCACTCACACTTCCTGCAATGTGTCACTTATTCACCCTCCCTTTAATTAATTAAGATCAGCCACCGCAAAGCTCAAAGGAAACATGAATTACCACCCAAAATAATGCCACAAAACCCCCTTCATATACAATCACTTAATCTACTCAACTATATTCCCAAACGTGAAAAATATTGAAAGCAAAACATCGAAACTTAAAGAAGAATCACAGTAATATTTCCACTTCCATAACTATTAACCCGAGAGACAGACAGAGAGAGAGAGAGACAGAGAGAGAGAGAGAGAGAGGGAAGGAGGCTAAAGACAAACCCAGTGCAAATGTACGCAGTGACCTTAAACTTCGGGATCAAAGCTGTTGTCGTTCTCAGTTCCTTCGTACAAGCGGTGGGGGAAGGATGTGTCAGGCGGGACGCGGGCTTGAGACGCAGCATATAAGACAGGCAGGGCTCAGAGACACAGAGATGTAAAGTAAAATATTGTACTGGCAACTCATTTATCGAAAGGATGTGGGGAGCCAGAATACCAGGGGTTTTTATGGCTTCCTCTGTGTGAGTGAGAGAGAGAGAGAGAGAGAGAGAGAGAGAGAGAGAGAGAGAGAGAGAGAGAGAGAGAGAGAGAGAGAGAGAGACGTAAATAGACATATGGATTAAGTTTTACGTTTTGAATTTTTACATTTTCTACTAAATTCAATCGTTTATGCATACAAAATGTTAAGAAAATAAGAAAAGTATAAGCAGAGAGAGAGAGAGAGAGAGAGAGAGAGAGAGAGACAAGACAAGCTACCAGTCACTGTACTAAAACACACACACAAAAAAAAAACAAAAAAAATAGAATAAATAAAAAAAAAAATAAAATAAAAAACGATATCACGTGTTTATGCAATGTACCGGAGTGGACAATAATGTGTTGTGTCCACTTCACCTTCAGGGAGGATGTGTTTGAAGGACCTCCTCACTGAACCACTTTTTGCTCCCCACGCACACTCACTGGCTGACTGGCGGGAGGAGTAAAGGCGGGAAATTCTTACGATATGACACAAACACGCAATAACGAACGATGAGGCACACACACACACGCTGCACTTTAGGATGGGATAAGAGAAGTGTTATTATAAAGGCCATCGTGAGAAATTCAAAGGGTAGGAAGATATTTTTTTGTCGGGGGTGGGTCCAGAGGATGTGTGTGTGTGTGTGTGTGTGTGTAAAGGGCGTTGTCTGGTCTACAACGTTTTAATTTATAGGTTAGAGTTGAGTTTCCCTTCCCTTCCCTTCCCTTCCCTTCATTCACTTCTTTTGCTCCAATTTTCTTCCCCTCCACTTCTTTCTCTTCTTCCGTTTCCTCCTTTTCCTCTACATCTTTCGTTCCGTGACTTTCTTTTATCTATATCATTACTCCTTAGCTTTCTCTTTCTCTCTTCCTTTCCTTTATTTCCTACCGTTTATCTATTTTCTTCCCTTCCTCTCTTTACTCTCCTTTTTACACTTCCTTCTTACTTTTACCTACACCTTCCCTTTCACTTCTATCCTTTTTTTATTCACCTCATCTATCTCTGTCTATCTTTTCATTCACACTACCTGATGTTTTTCTCCTCCTCTTTCCTCCCAGTCACGTTCCTTCCTCCCTTTTCCTCGGTTCACGTTTCTGTACACCTGTCTCTCCCTCTTCCTCACCTCTCACGAAAGTATTCAGAAACGCTGTGCTCTCTCTCTCTCTCTCTCTCTCTCTCTCTCTCTCTCTCTCTCTCTCTCT
>CM035183.1:7881491-7883991 GCA_020233015.1 Callinectes sapidus | reverse complement strand
CATCCCTTTGTGTTCCAGAAAGAAAAGGTGACCTGGATCTTTTTTTCCCTCTCTCTTTTTTTTTTCCTTCCTTTTTTTTCCCACCGCCATTCATAACCATCAAGCAATTTACCAGACAATCTAATTTGCGAAGTCTAATAATTTGCCTTTACCTTCGCCTCTCCAGTCTACAGGCCAATGATTACCGGCCGAACCTATTCCCCCATTCCACCCTCAGACTATGAAAGAGAAATTAACTTCATCGAAAACTTGAATTTGGGATTGTTTAGTTGAGATAAGTTTGGTTAAGTTAGCGAAAGGTTTATTTTGGTTAACGTTTGGTTTGGTTAGGTTAGGTTGAGGTCAGGTTAGGTTAGGTTAGGTTAGGTCAGGTTAGGTTAAGCAAAGGTTTGGTAAAGATTTAGTTAGGTTTGGGTTAGTTTTATGTGTGACTGGAAGATTTTATTGACATTACGAAGGATCAAAAAGATTAATGGCCATAGTGCAGCGTTTTCATCCCCACATGAGTTTCTGAGGCTGTAGAAAATCGACAAAAAATAAGCAGAATAGATATGAAAATGCGTCCCAGTAGTCAAGGAGTTAACATTGTACCTTATAACAAAAGAAACCCCTTAAAGAATAGATACTAAACAATATACCACCACAAACCAACTTAACATTATTAAAGAGGGAAGTTTCAAGACACTTATCATTGTCTTTCAACAAACCCTTTAGAACTTTATGGGAACAGACAAACAAGTGTACTTTTATCATTTCCACTGTTAACCTTCGACCAGCTTCCCTTACGTAAAAACACAAATAACGAGAGAGAGAAAAGGGTCACAGTAGGTTCATAGTGACCTTATAAGCGACCTTGATGATCACGTGGTGGCTGGTGTGTGTGGGGATGACCGCGTACTGGGCAAGGCGTGGACGGTTGGTGAAAGGAGCTGTGACATTAGTAGTGGGAATGGCTTTGCTGAGTGACGGGACAAGGCAAAGAGAAGGTTACAAGCTGCTGTTTTGTCTGCCCAGCTGCAGTCCTGCCTAGCTACATGTCTTATCTTGTTTGTTGTTGTTGTTGTTGTTGTTGTTGTTGTTGTTGTTGTTGTTGTTGTTGATGATGCTCTTCTTCTTCTTCTTCTTTTTCTCTTTCTCAGTCTTATTCTGCAACACACTCCATTGCAACACTCCTACTCCCCCAATTGCAACAGAGAGAGAGAGAGAGAGAGAGAGAGAGAGAGAGAGAGAGAGAGAGAGAGAGAGAGAGAGAGAGAGAGAGAGAGAGAGAGAGAGATTAGCCCCCTTTATTCACTTATCATTATATTTTCCTGGTAACGTAATCACCAACATCACTTATCTTATTTTTTCCTTGTTTCCTTGTCCTGTGTTGTTGTTTTTATCTCTTGTCTTTCTTTATCATCATTATACTTTGTCTTTTTAACTTTTATTTTTCATGTTTATCACTCTTCTGCTTCTGTTTTTCTACTCCATTCGTTCTCCTCCTCCCCCTCCTCCTCCTCCTCCTCCCCCCCTCCTCTTCCCCTCCTCCTCCTTATATAAACATTACCCACTACGCATTTCCTATGAGTACGAACGCTCAGCCAACTCTTTCCTATTCTACTGAACTAAACGGAAAGACGAATGATGTAATGTGAAAAAAAAGAAATGATACGAGAAAAAGACTTGAATTACAATACATAGCGCAGTGTGAAGATAAAAAATAAAAAATAAAAAATAAACTAGACGTTCCCCTTCTTATACAAACTTTAGATAAATATTTCGGTTTTATTTAAGACTTGTTTTAGTGACCGGTTTCTCAGTGGGGTCCTTGTTTTGACCAGTTTTTGTTATTCTTTTGACCGGATTTCCTACTTGCTTTGAAAAATATAAATAATGTCTAAGGTTTTTTTTTCCATTTTATACTTTTAAGGTTAGATATTTATACAGTCACTGGTGATGTAATAAATAACTTGTGATAATTGTGTAAGTGTGATTATTCTGCCGTAAACTATATAGACTCTACGAACGAGGTCAGGTTAGGTCACAAGTGTTTAGCGAGGAAGGAAGGGTGAAGAATACTCGTAATCTGAGGTTGTTGAGAGCAAGTGTGATAATTATTAAACGATAAATCATACTGTTAAACTGTTTGGGTTAGGTTATCGCAGTGGTGATGTTAGGAAGATGAGTAGTAATCTGTAATAAGTGTTATCATATGTTATTATCAGAAGGAATGTAAGGTTTTTTATTTATTTGTTTTTTATGTAGGGGAAGTGGCTTTAGGCAATAAATATACCAAAAAAAGCATTGATAATCACCATCTTTCACTATATCAACACCATCAACACCACACCACTGTCACTCTCATCCTGGCACTACACCAGTCACCACCTTTCATCATGTCATCACCATTTAACACCATTTTCACCACATTGTCATTATCATTTCACCGACACCCATTCTGACCACCACCACCATCACCACCACCGCCACCACCACCACCACCATAACCTACACACGC
>CM035183.1:7871491-7878991 GCA_020233015.1 Callinectes sapidus | reverse complement strand
CGTAAAGCCTTTATCCCTTTTCCGGTCTTAACAGTTCCCCTTTAATGGTTTGACTGTGAAATTCCCATCTTCTCATTTTTTCCCAGTCTATAAGTGCATTTTTTCCCCTTTTCTCTTCCACTTCTGTTGTTTCATAATTATCTATCTTCTTTTCTTTACGTGTTGAAATGGTTTTCCTCTTATTTCCTTTAAAATGATACTTCTTTTTAATTTTTTCGTATTTCTTTCTCTTATGTTGTTTTGTAATAGCTATCTTTTCCTATTATTTATTTTATAATGATACCCCTTTTTAAAAAATTTCGTGTTTCTTTCTATCTAATTCTGTTCTTTTTAACTTTTTTTCTTACTTTCTCCGCCCAACGACATCCTTTTCATTTCCTTTCCGTTCAAATTTATTCCTTTTTTTATGTCTGCTCTTCCCGTACTCTATTCTAGTCTGTGTCTTGTTGAAATTGTACTCTTTTTCTCTCTTCTCTTTGTATGTAAACCTTTCAGTGTTTCTTTCTTTCCAAATCTGACCTTTTTCTTCTTCCTGTACTTATCCCACACAACCACATCCTTTGCCTTTCCTTTTCGTTCTTTTTTTTTTCGTGTGTGTGTGTGTGTGTTCTCCTTTTATACTCTAATATGTGTCTCCTCGTTTAAATTAAATTCTTTTTCTGTCCTCTGTTTCTAAATCTTCTAAATTCTTTCTGTCTAAATTTGTCTTTCTTTTCCTTCCTTATCAGTCTGATCCAATACTTTTCCTTTCTCTGATATTAAACCACAAAACTACTGGTATAATGTATCCTTCGCCATCTATTCCCTATTCTTCCTCTCCTACTTATTTTTCTCTAACTCTTTTATTCATCCTCATACCCCACCTCTTCCTTATTCTTCCTCTCCTACCTATCTTTTCTAACTTTTATTCATCCCCTCTCCATCTCTTCCTTATTCTTCCTCTCCTACCTATCTTTTCTAACTTTTATTCATCCTCATACCCCATCTCTTCCTTATTCTTCCTCCCCTACCCATCCTGTCATTCCTTCATCTTCTCTGTCTCAAATCACAAAGCCATGACAATCCTACATCACTCCTACACCTTTAGTGACCTAGGTATTACTCTCTCCACGTCATATCCTATTCCTCCTCCTCCTCCTCCATCTTTTCATACCTCTATCCTTCTCTTCCCCGAGCTGAGCCGTACCCTGAGATGTACCCTGGAGTGTACCTTACTGTCACATTCCTACGGCTTCAACATCCAACGTTACTGGGGTACTTAAAATAAAAACAAAGGAAGGAATAAGAAGGAAAGGAAAAATGATGGGAAAACAGGTAACAAAGGCAGAAAATGTAAAGGAAACAAAGGAAAAGAGAAGAAAGGAAGATGAATTATAGGAAAGAGGTAAAAAAATAGTAAAATCTAAAAAAAAAAGGAAGGAATGAGAAGGAAAGAAAAAATGACAGGAAAAAGGCAGAAAAATGTAAAGGAAACAAAGGAAAGACAAGAAAGGAAGATGAATTATAGGAAAAAACTTTAAAAAAAATAAATAAAACCTATGAGAGATAAATGAACAGAGGTACACGCAACTACCAATGTTACTGCGGTACTCAAAAATAGAGTTGTTTCCCCTTCATCTCCTCCCTCCCTCCCAGTCCTTCATGGCGCCATTCACTGCATCACTGAGAGCGCCTGAGAGAGACACACTGATGGACGGAAGGAAGGATGGACGAGTTTGATTGCACATTCAGTTTTCAGGCGGTATTCCGAAGCTTTCCAGGGTTTTATGGGTAGCAATGTTCCCTCGTCTTGTTTGATGGGTGTTTTATTTGTGTTTTTATCGATGTTTTGGTTGGTGTTTCCGGGTCGTGTGATTTCCCGTATGGCTTGTGGTTATGGTTCCGTGTATGGGTTCATCTGGTGAGTGTTCTTAAGCCTGAGTTTGTTGTAGTGGGGCGTGAGGCAGTGCTGGGGTAGACTAATGTAATCTAACCTCAAGGCAGTTTTTCTAATCTAACACAGCCTCATGTCGCTGTGTTAAATCTTGCGACAGTGCTTTTCTAATCTAACCTAATTTGTCTAACTTATCTACCACACCCAAACGTCACAGAATAAGACAAGGGATCTCGACTAATCTAACTTAACCTAACTTAACCAAACTTAACCATGTATCGTAGCCAAACCTGAGAAATAAGACGTGTTTTCTAGTGCAACCTAACCTAGCATAATCCAGCATCATACAATTTAGTAATCATAGCCAAACCTCACAGAATCAAGACGTGTTTCCTAGTCCAACCTAACCTAACCTAACCTCATATACTATAGGCAAAACTCACTGAATTAAGACGTGTTCCCTAGTCTAACCCAACCTAACCTAACCTAACCTAACTGAAACTCAAACTAACCTCATGTATTATAGCCAAACCTCACAGAATTAAGACGTGTTTCCTAGTACAACCTAACCTAACCTAACCTAAGCTAACCTAACCTAACCTAACCTAACCTAACCTAACTTAACTCAAACTAACCTTATGAATTATAGCCAAATCTCAAAGAATTAAGACGTGTTTCCTAGTACAACCTAACCTAACTTAAACTCAAACTAACCTCGTGTACAATAGCCAAACCTCACAGAATTAAGACGTGTTTCCTAGTACAACCTAACCTAACCTAACCTAAGCTTACCTAACCTTACCTAATCTTATCTAAGCCAGCACAATCCAGCCTGACACTCCATTACAGCCTTGAAATAGAAAGAGTCGTGTGTGTTCCTCGGTGATTCAATTGAGGGAACAAATTACGGGCTTCCTTTGTGCGGGTCAATAAACGCAGGGAAAGTGAAAGTCGCGCTATGCACCAAACGAATAAAGAAGAGTCACGACTACAGCATACGTTACCGGACTCTATTTTTTACTGTGACTTCCTGTACGACCCATCCCCCACCATACACACACACACACACACACACACACACACACACACACACACACACACACACACACACACACACACACACACACACACACACACACACACACACACACACACACCGTACCTTTTTATTTTATTTTTATTTTATTTTTTTCCAACTTCCAATTTTTTACTTTATTTCAAGACATTTGTCCCTGTCTTCCGGTTAGCTCTTTTGAACTTTAAGGGAACTAGCAAGTGAGTGGGCTTTTTATCTTCATTTTTTCCCCTTAGCCAGCTTCCCCCTTCTTACACAACACACACACACACACACACACACACACACACACACACACAGACGGCGGAACAAATGGTACCCAGGGAAAAGAGCCAAAACGCGTTGCCTTCCCTTAGATTTCAGTGGTGGGAAGTGCCTGAAGCTTTCCATGAAGTGAGAGAGAGGAAGCGGGAGCCAAGCGTGGAGGCCTCAACACACCCAGCCGCTTCTTTCTGACTCACAACTCGGGAAAATTACTTGAGTGTACCTTGCGGGAGGCGGCGACGGAGGAGGAGGAGGAGGAACACGAGGAAGGAGAGGAGGAAGAGGAGGAGGAGGAGGAGACGAGACACACAGCGGTGGAGTTCTTTGGTTGGATCAATATTTAGCGAGGCCCGGCTGGTGGTGGTGGTGGTGGTGGAGTGAGGGAACCCGACCCTAGGCGCCCCAGCCCAGCCACCTCCCAGCCAGCGAGTCCAGACCCCAGTGTAGTCTGTTCCGTTGAAGTGAGAGGAACGCGACCGCCGCTTACCGTAGTGCATCGCCTCAACGCCCATAGAGGCACACCGCATTGCACTGTGATATCGTGTGTCCCCCGTGAGTCTGTGATGCGCAGTGACACCAAGCCAGGTTTACGAAGGCAAGGCGGCCCCCAAGCTATGGTCTGAGGATTCCTGAGTCTCCCCTGGTGTTTTGAAAGTAGGTAGGTAGTGAGTGGTGTGATGGCGTAGTTTCGGGGGTAAGGCAGTGTGTGCTTCACGCCTCACGCTCCTACGCCCCAGAGTGTGTTTGTGTTGGGGAGTGACTGGGTGTGGTTCTGGCGGGTTGGGTGAGGCTGGGTTGTTTGTGTGTGTGTGTGTGTGTGTGTGTGTGTGTGTGGCAGGGCAAGGCCAAACACACACACACACACACACATACACAGTCCTACCTAAAAGTCTGATGTTTGTTGATGGTGGCAAGCACGGGAAACGAAGGAATTCACGAACAAAAGTGAGAAAAAGAGAAAATGGAGCAAGGTTATCCGTAGGGACGAGGACAAACAAAAACAGTGAGGCCTTGGGGGGTGGAATAGCATGGCAAACAAACACACACACACACACACACACACACAGAGAGAGAGAGAGAGAGAGAGAGAGAGAGAGAGAGAGAGAGAGAGAGAGAGAGAGAGAGAGAGAGAAAGGAGTAAATCTAGCAGGTCATTCCGTGATAAGCCAAGCTAGCCAACCAATAACAACTACAGTAAGTATCCTTCACTCAACATTCAAAAACAACAAAAACTTTACCCCAGAAAAACAACAAAAATAAAATATAACGCAACACACAAACACCTTTCAAAACCAAACCCTTACAAAATCCCCACGATAAAAAAAAAAGAGGACAGTGTTGGTTGGGCTTAACCTCCGGACTTTAAGCTGTGAATGAATGACTCTTAGGAACGCTATGCTGGCAGATCGAGGTTGCCTGTTACCGTGGCAACCAGCGTGAACGTGCAATTACGGTTCGAACTGACCAGGTGCATGCGAGTGGGCGAGGAAGGGATGGGCGGCGTTGGAAGGTAGAGACGAGACACGCAAGGCTTCATCCCCCACCCCCCCCACCCCTCGAGGACACTCACATCACCACACCGGACCTTGAACTTGTGGTGTGCAGGTGTGGCGGCGTGTGCAGGGAGGTGTGGCGGGAGTAGGTAGGAAGGGGTAGGGATGATGGTGTGTACGTGTGTGTGTGTGTGTGTTCACCAAGGTCAGATCACTAGCTGACCTGCAACCCTCAGCTGTGACCTTCTCAGTGTGTGTGTGTGTGTGTGTAGGTAGTTTTCACTTATTTTGAACATAATTTACGTGTATCTGTTTCTTTTTGTAGTCAATAAAGGATCTACTTACTATCTATGTATCTATTTGTGTGTGTGCGGCAGGGGGGGGGAGGGGCTGGTGTGTTGGGGTAAGGTTTCTTATTGAAGACATTATTAAATTCTCATGCACAATCATCACTTATCATTATTATTATTTATTATTGAGGTGGTGGAGTTATCAAGATACATCAATCATTTATCCTGCGTGGCCTTGCATGGGATGTGTTGCAGAGCGGCAGTCTAGCATTGTCTGAATTAATGTTATGACCCAGCATTAAAAGACACGGAGATAATTGCACCATTAACGCAGTGATTATAGACCCAAGCACAGTCTTCTTGTGAGCGTATTATGCATATGAAAAGTTGGTCATTTAAAAAAAGAAATATGAACTCATTAGATCAGTTCACATTTCCATTGCATTAACGGTGGATATTGAATGAAGGAAAATAAAATCCGTGAAATTATCAGTGACTTCATTACGTGTTCTTTAAATGAGCAGCGCTATTCCTTTACGAGCAACTTGAGAGTAAAAAAATGATGATAATATTTTGTTAAGCTTCATTCTCTCACAATATTAGCTTGAGTTATACTACTACTACTACTACTACTACTACTACTACTACTACTACTACTACTACCACTACTACTACTACTAATAATAATAATAATAATAAGAAGAAGAAGAAGAAGAAGATAAAGATTAACAATAACAACAACAATAATGATTACAAAACACAAGAAAATAAGAACACTTCACCTATAAACACACACACACACACACACACGATACAACCCGGCAGGCTGAGACACGATAAACACCAAAGGAGACGGTGTTAAGTTCCCCCGCGTGACAATCTTAAAAGACTCCTGCATACCGAGAGCGGGGCGGAAGGAAAGTTCTTAAGCCCTGAGAGAAATATAATGTGGCCCGGATGGAGGAGAATGGGTCGTATTTTGAAACACTTCACCGCTCCCTCCACCTCTGCTATTTCCAAAGGGCTCTTGTTGAAGTTACGCCGGTTTTTTAAGGGTGTCTCTCCCCCGCTTCTACTGAGGGATTAGCTACATTGTTGACGTGATTAATAGTAGAAATAGTAGGAAAGAAAGTGGTAGGAAACAAAGGGATGGAAAAGAGGAAATTGTAACTCTGAAAAATGATCACGAAGAGAATATAACAGTAGTAATTTTATTTGAGGAAAAGAAAGCAACATTAGTTAAGTTATGTTCGAAATAGAAACAAAAGCATTTAATATATCTATCACTCCTGTTCCTTTTACTTTCTGCCTTGTTACTCTTCATATTACTTCCTTTCATTCTTGTTACTCTTCATATTCATTTCCGTCCATCAATCACCTGGAGAACACAGCTAATCATCATCAGAGTGCTTGGAAAAGCAGTGGTGAGAGAGCAGAGCATTCCAGCATAATAGTGGTGAGAGAGAGCATAAGTGTAATGGTGAGAGAGAGCATAAAGGTAGTGGTGAGAGAGCATAAGGGTAGTGGTGACAGCATAAGGGTAGTGGTGAGAGAGCATAAGGATAGTGGTGAGAGAGCATAAGGATAGTGGTGAGAGAGCATAAGGATAGTGGTGAGAGAGCATAAGTGTAGTGGTGAGAGAGCATAATAGTGGTGAGAGAGCATAAGTGTAGTGGTGAGAGAGCATAAGTGTAGTGGTGAGAGAGCATAAGTGTAGTGGTGACAGCATAAGGGTAGTGGTGAGATAGTGGTGACAGCATAAGAGTAGTGGTGAGAGAGCATAAGACAGCATATGAGTAGTGTTGAGAGATTAGAGCGTTCCAGCATAAGGGTCAGTGGTGTGGAAGGTACAGCAGCTGCATTGTGAGGGCGCCTGTTTCCTGCACTGGGCCTCCCTCCTGCTGCCTGCACCGTCCTAAGTTTTACGTGGCCTCTGAAATGCTCACAGTGGCCAGCCGTCACGCGCTATTGCCATCAGTGTCCAGCCGGAGCTTGCTTCTAAACGTTAAGGCAAATGAATGACTGTTGCCTTTTTTCCTTTTACTTATTTTGCTGAGTGGTTGGTTCTTCTGGTGATGGTGATGGTGGTGATTGTTGTTGTTGTGCTGTTTGTTTGTTTTTTGTTTGTTTTGTCATCATCATTAACTTTGTCATTTTCATTGTTTCTTTTTTTTTTCTTTTGCTATATGTTTTCAATTTTCTTATTTTGGTGAGTGGTTGGTCATCCTGGTGGTGATGGTGGTGGTGGTGGTGGATGTTTTGTAGCTGTTGTGTTGTTTGGGGTTTTTGTGTTATCGTCATCATCATTATTAACTTTGTCATCTTCATTGTCTTCCTTTCATCATCAACTTTATCATCTTCGTTATATCCCTTTCATCATTAACTTTTTATCATCTTCATTATCTCATTTGTTCTTTTTTTCCTTCTTTTGTTTCATATTCTCAATTTTCTTATTTTTCTCTGCTTCTATTTCATCTTTTTTTACATTTTTCTCCGTTCTTTTTT
>CM035183.1:7825700-7835700 GCA_020233015.1 Callinectes sapidus | reverse complement strand
GTGTTGAAATGGTTTTCCTCTTATTTCGTTTAAGTTGATACTCCTTTTTATTTTTTTCTCATTTCTTTCTCTTGTGTTGTTTTATAATAGCTATCTTTTCCTATTATTTCCTTTATAATGATACCCCCTTTTAAAAAATTTTCGTGTTTCTTTCTATCTAATTCTGTTCTTTTTAACTTTTTTTCTTACTTTCTCCGCCCAACGACATCCTATTCATTTCCTTTCCGTTCAAATTTATTCCTTTTTTATGTCTATGCTCTCCCCGTACTCTAGTCTGTGTCTTGTTGAAATTGTACTCTTTTTCTCTCTTCTCTTTGTATGTAAACCTTTCAGTGTTTCTTTCTTTCCAAATCTGACCTTTTTCTTCTTCCTGTACTTATCCCACACAACCACATCCTTTGCCTTTCCTTTTCGTTCTTTTTTTTTCGTGTGTGTGTGTGTGTGTGTGTGTGTGTGTGTGTGTGTGTGTGTGTGTGTGTGTGTGTGTGTGTGTGTGTTCTCCTTTTATACTCTAATATGTGTCTCCTCGTTTAAATTAAACTCTTTTTCTGTGCGCTGTTTCTAAATCTTCTAAATTCTTTCTGTCTAAATTTGTCTTTCTTTTCCTTCCTTATCAGTCTGATCCAATACTTTTCCTTTCTCTGATCTTAAACCACAAAACTACCGGTATAATGTATCCTTCGCCATCTCTTCCCAATTCCCTATTCCTACCTATTTTTTTCTAACTCTTTTATTCATCCTCATACCCCATCTCTTCCTTATTCTTCCTCTTCTACCTATCTTTTCTAACTTTTATTCATCCTCTCCCCCACCTCTTCCTTATTCTTCCTCTTCTACCTATCTTTTCTAACTTTTATTCATCCTCTCTCCATCTCTTCCTTATTCTTCCTCTTCTACCTATCTTTTCTAACTTTTATTCATCCACTCCCCCACTTCTTCCTTATTCTTCCTCTCCTACCTATCTTTTCTAACTTTTATTCATCCTCTCTCCATCTCTTCCTTATTCTTCCTCTTCTACCAATCTTTTCTAACTTTTATTCATCCTCTCTCCATCTCTTCCTTGTTCTTCCACTCCTACCTATCTTTTCTAACTTTTATTCATCCTCTCCCCCACCTCTTCCTTATTCTTCCTCTTCTACCTATCTTTTCTAACTTTTATTCATCCTCTCCCCCATCTCTTCCTTATTCTTCCTCCCCTACCCATCCTGTCATTTCTTCATCTTCTCTGTCTCAAATCACAAAGCCATGACAATCCTACATCACTCCTACACCTTTAGTGACCTAGGTATTACTCTCTCCACGTCATATCCTATTCCTCCTCCTCCTCCATCTTTTCATACCTCTATCCTTCTCTTCCCCGAGCTGAGCCGTACCCTGAGATGTACCCTGGAGTGTACCTTATTGTCACACTCCTACGGCTTCCACATCCAACGTTACTGTGGTACTCAAAATAAAAACAAAGGAAGGAATAAGAAGGAAAGGAAAAATGATGGGAAAACAGGTAACAAAGGCAGAAAATGTAAAGGGAACAAAGGAAAAGAGAAGAAAGGAAGATGAATTATAGGAAAAAGGTAAAAAAAAATAGTAAAATCTAAAAAAAAAAGGAAGGAATGAGAAGGAAAGGAAAAAATTATAGGAAAAAGGTAACAAAGGCAAAAAAATGTAAAGGAAACAAAGGAAAGACAAGAAAGGAAGATGAATTATAGGAAAAAACTTTTAAAAAATAAATTAAAACCTATGAGAGATAAATGAACAAAGGTACACGCAACTACCAATGTTACTGCGGTACTCAAAAATAGAGTTGTTTCCCCTTCATCTCCTCCCTCCCTCCCAGTCCTTCATGGCGCCATTCACTGCATCACTGAGAGCGCCTGAGAGAGACACACTGATGGACGGAAGGAAGGATGGACGAGTTTGATTGCACATTCAGTTTTCAGGCGGTATTCCGAAGCTTTCCAGGGTTTTATGGGTAGCAATGTTCCCTCGTCTTGTTTGATGGGTGTTTTATTTGTGTTTTTATCGATGTTTTGCTTGGTGTTTCCGGGTCGTGTGATTTCCCGTATGGCTTGTGGTTATGGTTCCGTGTATGGGTTCATCTGGTGAGTGTTCCTAAGCCTCGAGTCTATAGTAGTGGGGCGTGAGGCAGTGCTGGGGTAGACTAATGTAATCTAACCTCTAGGCAGTTTTTTTAATCTAACACAGCCTCATGTCGCTGTGTTAAATCTTGCGACAGTGCTTTTCTAATCTAACCTAATTTGTCTAACTTATCTACCACACCCAAACGTCACAGAATAAGACAAGGGATCTCGTCTAATCTAACTTAACCTAACTTAACCAAACTTAACCATGTATCGTAGCCAAACCTGAGAAATAAGACGTGTTTTCTAGTGCAACCTAACCTAGCATAATCCAGCATCATATTCTAATTTAGTAATCATAGCCAAACCTCACAGAATCAAGACGTGTTTCCTAGTCCAACCTAACCTAACCTAACCTCATGTACTATAGCCAAAATTCACTGAATTAAGACGTGTTCCCTAGTCTAACCTAACCTAACCTAACCTAACCTAACTGAAACTCAAACTAACCTCACGTACAATAGCCAAACCTCACAGAATTAAGACGTGTTTCCTAGTACAACCTAACCTAACCTAACCTAAGCTTACCTAACCTTACCTAATCTTATCTAAGCCAGCACAATCCAGCCTGATACTCCATTACAGCCTTGAAATAGAAAGAGTCGTGTGTGTTCCTCGGTGATTCAATTGAGGGAACAAATTACCGGCTTCCTTTGTGCGGGTCAATAAACGCAGGGAAAGTGAAAGTCGCGCTATGCACCAAACGAATAAAGAAGAGTCACGACTACAGCATACGTTACCGGACTCTATTTTTTACTGTGACTTCCTGTACGACCCATCCCCCACCATACACACACACACACACACACACACACACACACACACACATACACACACACACACACACACACACACACACACACACACACACACACACACACCTGTTTTTTATTTTATTTTTTTTTTATTTTTTTTCCAACTTCCAATTTTTTACTTTATTTCAAGACATTTGTCCCTGTCTTCCGGTTAGCTCTTTTGAACTTTAAGGGAACTAGCAAGTGAGTGGGCTTTTTATCTTCATTTTTTCCCCTTAGCCAGCTTCCCCCTTCTTACACAACACACACACACACACACACACACACACACACACACACACAGACGGCGGAACAAATGGTACCCAGGGAAAAGAGCCAAAACGCGTTGCCTTCCCTTAGATTTCAGTGGTGGGAAGTGCCTGAAGCTTTCCATGAAGTGAGAGAGAGGAAGCGGGAGCCAAGCGTGGAGGCCTCAACACACCCAGCCGCTTCTTTCTGACTCACAACTCGGGAAAATTACTTGAGTGTACCTTGCGGGAGGCGGCGACGGAGGAGGAGGAGGAGGAACACGAGGAAGGAGAGGAGGAAGAGGAGGAGGAGGAGGAGACGAGACACACAGCGGTGGAGTTCTTTGGTTGGATCAATATTTAGCGAGGCCCGGCTGGTGGTGGTGGTGGTGGTGGAGTGAGGGAACCCGACCCTAGGCGCCCCAGCCCAGCCACCTCCCAGCCAGCGAGTCCAGACCCCAGTGTAGTCTGTTCCGTTGAAGTGAGAGGAACGCGACCGCCGCTTACCGTAGTGCATCGCCTCAACGCCCATAGAGGCACACCGCATTGCACTGTGATATCGTGTGTCCCCCGTGAGTCTGTGATGCGCAGTGACACCAAGCCAGGTTTACGAAGGCAAGGCGGCCCCCAAGCTATGGTCTGAGGATTCCTGAGTCTCCCCTGGTGTTTTGAAAGTAGGTAGGTAGTGAGTGGTGTGATGGCGTAGTTTCGGGGGTAAGGCAGTGTGTGCTTCACGCCTCACGCTCCTACGCCCCCGAGTGTGTTTGTGTTGGGGAGTGACTGGGTGTGGTTCTGGCGGGTTGGGTGAGGCTGGGTTGTTTGTGTGTGTGTGTGTGTGTGTGTGTGTGTGTGTGTGTGTGGCAGGGCAAGGCCAAACACACACACATACACATACACAGTCCTACCTAAAAGTCTGATGTTTGTTGATGGTGGCAAGCACGGGAAACGAAGGAATTCACGAACAAAAGTGAGAAAAAGAGAAAATGGAGCAAGGTTATCCGTAGGGACGAGGACAAACAAAAACAGTGAGGCCTTGGGGGGTGGAATAGCATGGCAAACAAACACACACACACACACACACACACACACACACACACACACACACAGAGAGAGAGAGAGAGAGAGAGAGAGAGAGAGAGAGAAGGAGTAAATCTAGCAGGTCACAAATAACAACTACAGTAAGTATCCTTCACTCAACATTCAAAAACAACAAAAACTTTACCCCAGAAAAACAACAAAAAATAAAATATAACGCAACACACAAACACCTTTCAAAACCAAACTCTTACAAAATCCCCACGATAAAAAAAAAAAAAAAGAGGACAGTGTTGGTTGGGCTTAACCTCCGGACTTTAAGCTGTGAATGAATGACTCTTAGGAACGCTATGCTGGCAGATCGAGGTTGCCTGTTACCGTGGCAACCAGCGTGAACGTGCAATTACGGTTCGAACTGACCAGGTGCATGCGAGTGGGCGAGGAAGGGATGGGCGGCGTTGGAAGGTAGAGACGAGACACGCAAGGCTGCATCCCCACCCCCCCCACCCCTCGAGGACACTCACATCACCACACCGGACCTTGAACTTGTGGTGTGCAGGTGTGGCGGCGTGTGGAGCGAGGTGTGGCGGGAGTAGGTAGGAAGGGGTAGGGATGATGGTGTGTACGTGTGTATGTGTGTGTGTTCACCAAGGTCAGATCACTAGCTGACCTGCAACCCTCAGCTGTGACCTTCTCAGTGTGTGTGTGTGTGTGTGTGTGTGTGTACTATATAGGTAGTTTTCACTTACTTTGAACATAATTTATGTGTATCTGTTTCTTTTTGTAGTCAATAAAGGATCTACTCTCTATGTATCTATTTGTGTGTGTGTGCGGCAGGGGGGGGAGGAGCTGCTGTGTTGGGGTAAGGTTTCTTATTGAAGACATTATTAAATTCTCATGCACAATCAACACTTAACATTATTATTATTTATTATTGAGGTGGTGGAGTTATCAAGATACATCAATCATTTATCCTGCGTGGCCTTGCATGGGATGTGTTGCAGAGCGGCAGTCTAGCATTGTCTGAATTAATGTTATGACCCAGCATTAAAAGACACGGAGATAATTGCACCATTAACGCAGTGATTATAGACCCAAGCACAGTCTTCTTGTGAGCGTATTATGCATATGAAAAGTTGGTCATTTAAAAAAAGAAATATGAACTCATTAGATCAGTTCACATTTCCATTGCATTAGCGGTGGATATTGAATGAAGGAAAATAAAATCCGTGAAATTATCAGTGACTTCATTACGTGTTCTTTAAATGAGCAGCGCTATTCCTTTACGAGCAACTTGAGAGTAAAAAAATGATGATGATAATATTTTGTTAAGCTTCATTCTCTCACAATATTAGCTTGAGTTATACTACTACTGCTACTACTACTACTACTACTACTACTACTACTACTACTACTACTACTACTACTACCACCACTACTACTACTACTACTACTAATAATAATAAGAAGAAGAAGAAGAAGAAGAAGAAGAAGAAGAAGAAGATAAAGATTAACAATAACAACAACAATAATGATTACAAAACACAAGAAAATAAGAACACTTCACCTATACACACACACACACACACACACACACACACACACACACACACACACGATACAACCCGGCAGGCTGAGACACGATAAACACCAAAGGAGACGGTGTTAAGTTCCCCCGCGTGACAATCTTAAAAGACTCCTGCATACCGAGAGCGGGGCGGAAGGAAAGTTCTTAAGCCCTGAGAGAAATATAATGTGGCCCGGATGGAGGAGAATGGGTCGTATTTTGAAACACTTCACCGCTCCCTCCACCTCTGCTATTTCCAAAGGGCTCTTGTTGAAGTTACGCCGGTTTTTTAAGGGTGTCTCTCCCCCGCTTCTACTGAGGGATTAGCTACATTGTTGACGTGATTAATAGTAGAAATAGTAGGAAAGAAAGTGGTAGGAAACAAAGGGATGGAAAAGAGGAAATTGTAACTCTGAAAAATGATCACGAAGAAAATATAACAGTAGTAATTTTATTTGAGGAAAGAAAGCAACATTAGTTAAGTTATGTTCGAAATAGAAACAAAAGCATTTAATATATCTATCACTCCTGTTCCTTCCACTTTCTTCCTTGTTACTCTTCATATTACTTCCTTTCATTCTTGTTACTCTTCATATTCATTTCCGTCCAACAATCACCTGGAGAACACAGCTAATCATCAGAGTCCTTGGGAAAACAGTGGTGAGAGAGCAGAGCATTCCAGCATAATAGTGGTGAGAGAGAGCATAAGTGTAGTGGTGAGAGAGCATAAGTGTAGTGGTGAGAGAGCATAATAGTGGTGACAGCATAAGGGTAGTAGTGAGAGAGCATAAGGATAGTGGTGACAGCATAAGGATAGTGGTGACAGCATAAGGGTAGTGGTGACAGCATAAGAGTAGTGGTGGTGACAGCATAAGGAGTAGTAAGGTGACAGCATAAGGGTAGTAGTGAGAGATTAGAGCGTTCCAGCATAAGAGTCAGTGGTGTGGAAGGTACAGCTGCTGCATTGTGAGGGCGCCTGTTTCCTGCACTGGGCCTCCCTCCTGCTGCCTGCACCGCCCTAAGTTTTACGTGGCCTCTGAAATGCTCACAGTGGCCAGCCGTCACGCGCTATTGCCATCAGTGTCCAGCCGGAGCTTGCTTCTAAACGTTAAGGCAAATGAATGACTGTTGCCTTTTTTCCTTTTACTTATTTTGCTGAGTGGTTGGTTCTTCTTCTGATGGTGATGGTGGTGATTTTGTTGTTGTTGTGCTGTTTGTTTGTTTTTTGTTTGTTTTGTCATCATCATTAACTTTGTCATTTTCATTGTTTCTTTTTTTTTTCTTTTGCTTCATGTTCTCAATTTTCTTATTTTGGTGAGTGGTTGGTCATCCTGGTGGTGATGGTGGTGGTGGTGGTGGATATTTTGTAGCTGTTGTGTTGTTTGGGGTTTTTGTTTTCTCGTCATCATCATTATTAACTTTGTCATCTTCATTGTCTTCCTTTCATCATTAACTTTATCATCTTCTTTATCTCACTTTCATCATTAACTTTTTATCATCTTCATCATCTCATTTGTTCTTTTTTCCTTATTTTGTTTCATATTCTCAATTTTCTTATTTTTTTCTGCTTCTATTTCATCTTTTTTCTCATTTTTCTCCTCCGTCTTTTTTTTTTTTTCGTTCTTATCCATTCCCTTTTACTTCATTATCTTCCTCCTCTTCGACATTTCTCTTTTTCCTTTTCTTATTATGCTTCTCTTCTCCCTCATTATTTTTCTCTTTTTTCTTTTCTTCTCCTTCAATAACTTCCTCCTCCTCCTCCTCCTCCTCCTCCTCCTCCTCCTTCGTGTGCTGGGCTGTCAGTGAAACGGTCGTCTCACGTCACCACAAACTAGACACTTAATGGTCATCGTTTGGTCAGTTAATCATTTACGACAATTATAAAAGTTACCGCTTAGACAAGAGAAGACAATTATAGAGGCGGTTGATTCTTCCCTCCAACTACACGCGAGGAGGATTATAGAAGAATTACTGGTGGGTGATAGAAAAAGGTAAATAGTGATGTGATGTAGTGTGTACCTTAGCTAAATTAGGTACATGTGTAGAAATGAGTTATTGTTAGGAGAGTAAATATTATTATTGTGAGTTTTCTTTCGTTTTTATCTTGATTTGAATTAGACTTCAGGATAATAAAAAAAATAATTACATTAATAAATAGTGATATAGATCGTTTCTTAACTAAATTAGGTACACGTGGAAAAATAAGACTTTAATTGTTTGGAAAGAGAAGAAGATTGTTCTGAGTTTTCTTTCTTCTTTCTTGACTTGAATTTCACTTTGGGATGTTAAAAATAGAAAGATAAATTGTGATGTAGTTCATTCCTTAACTAAATTAGCTACACATGGAGAAATGAGAGTTTAATTGTTGGGAAAGAAAGAATTGTTGTGAGTTTAATTCTTTTTTTCCCTTGACTTGAATTACACGGTAGGGAATGAAAGTTTAATGGCTGGGGAAAAAACCATAACGATTAACAGGATTTTTTTCTTTAAATTGCCCATGACAGAAATAAATAAACAAAAAGTTCTGCCACAAAAAAAAAAGAATGATTTACGTGATCCTTTAGTTAAATCGGTCATGGAAATGGAAACAGAAAAAGTGAGTACGTTTATTTAAGAATATAAATAGTCAATTACATTATTCCTACAGTCAAATTAATGTACTAAGGGAGAAATACACAGTTACCAAATAATTCATAAAAAGATCAATAGAAAAGATAATCAAGGTTGTGTATAGAGAAAATGGAAAAAAGATTTACACTTCAGTTAAATCGTTCATAAAGAGAGAAAAATGGAAAAGATAATTAGAGTTGAGTTCAATCGTTCATTAAGAGAGAAATAGAAAATATAATTACGTTTGCATTTAGTTAAAGTGTTCGTTAAGAGAAAAATACAATAGATAATCGTAACAACAACAAAGTGACTGCTAGATAGTAAAAAAAATAAATAAATAAATGAATTACAAAGCATGATAAAGCCGATAGAAAGAAAAGCCAGATTATACCGCATTATATAAACGAAGGAAAGGATACAAAGAGAAAAAAATAATGATAATAATAATAAGAGTGAATAATACTGCATAACATAAAAGGAAGTAAAATTATACTGCATGATATAAAAAAAGGAGGGAAGGGAAATTTACTCCATATTTCCCAACACTTTTTTCCTTTTTTTTTTCTCTTTTTTACTCTGCGTACGGCACGTGTGGTGAATATTCTGTTTATAATTGTATAGCGTGTTTGTTTTTTAACGTGTATGGGAGAGAGAGAGAGAGAGAGAGAGAGAGAGAGAGAGAGAGAGAGAGAGAGAGAGAGAGAGAGAGGAACAACATTGAGTGGGAAGAGGACTGACTGACTGAATGGATGATAAGTTCATTCAAATACCTTACCAATGACACTGATGTCTCGTTTTTATTTAATTATTTATTTATTTATTTTGCTTATTTTTGTTTATGTTTTTTTATCTTTCTTTTTTTCTTTCTTTATCTTTCTTTCCTTTTTCGAGATGTCTTTCCTCCTTTCCTTCCGTTGCTTGTTTTGTCTTTTATTTCATCATCAATTTTCTCTCTTCCTTTCCTTTATGCTCTCTTTTTTCTTTCTTTTTTCATTTCTTTCATTTCTTTCTTTTGTTCTCCCTCTCTCCCTCACTTCCTATCACCATCTTATTAAAACTGGACACGTTTATCAAGCAATAACTTTATTTACTCTAATCCCTTTCAGTACTAGGACACATTTTTACCACAAGTTTTAAGTGTGATTTGACAGTTTTATTGATATTGAGAAGGGCCTATGGAAGTGAGAAGATTAGTGGCCAGAGTGTGTACTATTTTATTCCCCCTCATGAGTATAAAACCGACAAATAAAAAGCAGAATAAGTTTGAAAATATGTCCCAGTATTAAAGAGATTTATGTTAACCACACACACACACACACACACACACACACACACACACACACATAGAGGCGCCAAGTTGGTCTCTGTGTCAAGGTTATTGCCGGTCTATCTGTCTGTCTGTCTGACTAACTGACTAACTAACTGACTGCCTGCCTGACTGACTGACTGGCTGACTGACTGGCTTACTGACGGACTTGCTGAATTATAATACCTTACATAAACTCCCAAACTTGTGCTTCACTTGTTGATTGAGATGATAATTTCTTCTTCTTCTTCTTCTTCTTCTTCTTCTTCTTCTTCTTCTTCTTCTTCTTCTTCTTCTTCTTC
>CM035183.1:7791542-7805573 GCA_020233015.1 Callinectes sapidus | reverse complement strand
GAGAGAGAGAGAGAGAGAGAGAGAGAGAGAGAGAGAGAGAGAGAGAGAGAGAGAGAGAGAGAGAGAGAGAGAGAGAGTACAAGTTTGCGTTTCAATACCAAGAGGGAAAAAATGACACTAAAATCATGATATATACGTCTGAAAAATTGAAGGTGAAATTATGACAACAAAAACTAAACCACTTATCTTTTCCTCCAATAAAATCATGTTGCTGAGAATTTGATCCGATGAAGAAGTGATAGGATTCTGCAAGTCGGCGCGTGTTGTGTGGCACTTGTGTGGGTGTGTGTGGGTGGGATGGTGTGTGTGTGGGGGGGGGGGGTGGCATAGTGACTGGAGCTGTTTGTTTTGGTGATGACGTGTGGTGGTGTGGCTGGGAAGTGAGTGGTGGTGGTGGTTTGTTTTGGTGATAGTGGAGATGGTGATGGTGATGGTGGTGGTGGTGGTGGAGAGAAAGATGGGAATGATGGATAAGGTAACGGGTTAATACAACAGGAAGAGAAAAAGGAAGGCAAAAATTGTGCAAATACAAGAAACTTATGAAGGAAAATTAAGAAGTAAATAATAACAAGCAGAAAATAACTAGATAGAAATAAAGAACTTAGAGGAACAACGGATATAGAAACAAAAATAATAGAAAGAAAAAACAACTCTAATAGTAACAGACACGAGGAAAACCAAGGCAGAATCAAGGTGGTGGTGTTGATGGCAGTGGTGGTGGTGGTGGTGGTGGTGTCCTTCGTCTAGCTACTACGCTTTAGAAGGCTGTGACGTCACTTCTTCCTTATCGCGTCATAGAAACCTGTTTACTATTCACCCCTCGATCCCTCCCCCCCCTCCCCCACCCCCACCCCCCAGTTTGCTGACCTGGGGGACGTGTTTAGGAAGGGGTAAGACTGGTTGGCGGTGGGTGTGCACGTGGGAGATATCATTGGGTGTACACGTGGAGAGGGAAGGGGTGAAGGACTTACGTTTGTGGGTGATGGAGTGTTGTTTATGGGTGAAGGAGTGTTATGTCTGTCATTGGGTGATATTGTTATGCCTATGTGTGGGTGATAGTGTTATGTTTTTCATGGGTGATAGTTATTTGTGATAGGAAGAGTTATTGATGTACAGGTGTATAGGGAAGGGTAAATAACTTAAAACGCTTCACCCTTCAAGTAATTTAAAGCAAAAACAAGAAGTGACTGCAACATCTCTAATAAGTATCGAGGCAATAAAGAACACAGTATGCTTGGTTTGATGGCCTCAGTAGTGACCTAGAAGCCCTCAGCCCTGTGGCACGTGGCTGCTGGGGTGAGAGAGAGAGAGAGAGAGAGAGAGAGAGAGAGAGAGAGAGAGAGAGAGAGAGAGAGAGAGAGAGAGAGAGAGAGAGAGAGAGCAGGAAACAATACATATCACAAGCTGAACTCAATCCTATCAAAAATCCTAAGAAATCAAAGAAGAGAGAGTTTAGTGAAGGATTCCGTACTGGCTTGACTGGACGGGCTACAGGACACCCACATCCTTCCAACACAGAACCAGATCCTCCACCAGCCACTCAGGATCCCACAGGAGTCTATAAGAGGTCATTCAACTCAACCTCGCAGGAAAAAAAAAAAAAAAGATAAGAGAGAAGGATTGAAAAATGTGGGAGTTTTTTCCTTCGGGATTTCTGGTCAAACTGGCTTTTTGGGGAGGAGGAAGAGGAGGAGGAGGAAGAGGAGGACAGTGTTAACTTCTGCTAACTTACCTCCAAAGTTAGTTCTAGATTGCTGTCACCTCCTCCTGATTATAGTCTTCTTGGGTCCTCCTCCTCCTCCTCCTCCTCCTCCTCCTCCTCCTCCTCCTCCTCCTTCAGCAACATATGACGCCGTTGTTGCAGCATCCTTGTCTAGCAACAGTTTCCTCCTCCTCCTTCACATCTTCTCATGACCTTGTTTGTTCTACCCTTTGATCTTTCACCTGTCTTATGTCAACATCCTCCCCCATAGTAGTAGTAGTAGTAGTAGTAGTAGTAATAGTAGTAGTAGTAGTAATAGTAGTAGTAGTAGTAGTAGAAGTAGTAGTAGTAGTAGTAGTAGTAGTAGTAGTAGTAGTAATAGTAGTAGTAGTAGTAGTAGTAGTAGTAGTAGTAGTAGTAGTAGTAGTAGTAGTAGTAGTAGTAGTAGTAAAAACACAAACAACAACAATAATAATAATAACTATGAACAACAACAACAACAACAACCAAACAAGCCACAAGGACACTGAGGGTCGCTGGGAAGATCAAGTAACTAACACGTGTATGGTCCGGTCAAGCAAGGCAAGGCAAGGCAAGGAAGGGCCAGAGAGAGAGAGAGAGAGAGAGAGAGAGAGAGAGAGAGAGAGAGAGAGAGAGGGAGGGAGGGAGAGGAACAAGGTGGCGGGGTTTGGGGAAGGGGGCGATTCTTTGGTATTCTCAAACACTTCCATGCTTCACCTCCACTATTTCAGACTTTATTTAATTTGACATGAGTTTTTAAGGTGTTTTTAAGGTTCCTCATGCAGATTGACCAGATTTCCACATTATTAACTGGAGAAGCACTCTTGAAAACCCCGCCAGTCATCTCTGTGGCCTTTGAAAATAGTCGTGGTGAGAGAGCAAAGCGTTTCTGAATATGGGTCTCAGTTCCTCTCCGCAATGCTGTCTAGGCGTTTGTGTGGCGGCTTGTGTTGTGGGGGAGAGAGAGCGGGGGAGGGGGGAGGGGGGAGGGGGGGAGAGGAGCTGGTTACCACGTCACCACCTCAGTCATTAAAATCCTCACGCGCTCACAGTTGTGCTTAGTGATTCTGTGATCTCCTACCCGCCAACAGCAAGGAGCGTCTAGTTCCGCCATTCGTTCACTGGTCGTGGTACTCTGCGTGTGTGTAGTCCCCGCGATGGTAGGCGCTCTGTGCTGTGCTGCGTTGTGTTGAGCTGTGCAGTGCTGTGTTGTGTGTGTGTGTGTGTGTGTGTGTGTGTGTAGGAAGGTGTGCAAAGGTTCAATACAGTTAGAGGCTTAGTTAAATGTGATATTTTGTTCATGGTGCGTTGTGCCACACTCACAGCTCAAGGAGACAAACGGGATCCAACTTGCCGCATCCCAGCTGTGCTTTGTTTACATCCGTGTGTGTGTATGTGTGCGATGGTGCTAATGTGCGTCCTTGTATGTTTTTCAGGGGCCCGCAAGGACCACCGTGTGCCGGGCATCATGAGCGCCATCCCGCTGCTGCTACAGTGTCCTCAGACCCCCACGTCCCAGTCGCCCATCCACCCACCCTTGCCGCGCCGCTCCTCACAACCCTCCAAACTCAACAACCGCAACTCCTTCCCGCCGGACCAGAGTCAAGAGTCCCGCTGGGCCACCCTCCTCACCAGGGCCACCCCGGCTCGCCCTTACGGCGCCTGTAATCCGGCACCCGCGCCTGACGCCGCTCCTGCCGCTGCCCCCGCCCCCGCGCCCGCCAAGTCCCAGTCACTCTTCGGTCAGCAGGTGGCGCCCGCCCCCACCCACCAGGCCACCACAGCACTAAGGCCCTCCCCCACCGGCACCCAGCCCCCTTCCACCACCCAGCAGTCCCGCCCCTTCTCTTCCCGCCCCCTGGTGCCCACTGTGTCCTTCAACAGGGCGCTCACTTCCCCCACAGCCATCAAACTCTTCAATCCGTCTCGTCGCCTCAACAAGACACAGTCGCAACTCATCATGCCGCGCATGAAGTCACTCTTCAGGACGGGCCAAGGCTCCCGCAAGGAGAAGAAAGCCTCCCGCGAAGGGTCGCTGCGGAGCCTTGCCAACTATGACGAGGCCACTTCCCCTGAGCCTCTCATCCGGAAGTCCCACACGGTGTTGGCACTGTCCTCCACCACGGGCACCGCGCCCCAAACCAAGCTGGTCAAGGAGCCCAAGAGCAGCAAATTCAACATCCTGAGGCGCATGACGTCCTCAAAGTCTGCGGTGTTCAACACCACCAAACTAACCATCCCCAAGTCACCCTCCGCCATGTCTGACCTGCGACGGATTCGGAAAGATTCCAGCATGCAGTTCATGCAGACGGAGCACGACGGCGAGGGCGGCGTGTGTTCCCGCTGTACCTCCACGGCCTCCTTCACCTCCAGGAACTACGCGGCGGGCATGGCGCAGGACACGGTGTTCTGCAAGTTGTGCCTCTCTGACGTGCCCATCGGGGAAATGTACCAGCTGCAGCAGTGCATGTGCCGATTCTGCAAATATGTAAGTATTCCCTTGTCTGCCTTCCTCACACCCTGCACTCTGCTTTGGTCATATTATGTGCTGCTAACGTTCACCAAGCATTCATGTCACTATCTATATACCTGCACACACGTTTATATGCCACGATACATAGTCACAGTATGGAATGTTAAGCATGTGTTATGTGACGGCAGTGAGATGCAGTACACTTGTGTTCTCCCCGCAGTGCATGGCCGTGTACGCGGCGCTCAAGATCCGTGAGGGAGACTACACGATCGAGTGCCCGGACGCCAACTGTGACTGTAGCGGCGAACTGACCCTGGAGGAGATGGAGAGCCTGGTGGCCAGCAAACTGTATCAGCTACACCTCAAGTTCCGCAGAAACACAGGTGGGTGTCCTTGATGGCACTGCATGTGTCTGTGTCGTGACCTGAAGTGAGTGTGTGACTCACACTGCCTGGTGACCTGTGGCCAGGGCAGCGACCACTGACTGTGTCTCGTTCCCTCAGAGGTGGTCCTGGACCCCGTGAGGGTATGGTGCCCCATGGCTGGCTGTGAGACTGTGGTCAACCTGCCCATGTCCAAGTTGGAGGGTCCCCAGTGCACCACCTGCCCCACCTGCACCACAGTGTTCTGCGCCGCCTGCTGCGAGCCGTGGCACCCCAGCCAGGCCTGCCACGCTGACACTGCAGAAGCACTGGTGAGTGTTGTGAGTGACGGCTGCTGATGGGGGTTTTCAGGCATGAAAGGTCTACTCCACTGTGACCGTGATCAATTTTATCTCTTGACATGAGTCTGAGTGAGCTTGTTACTGGAGTCAAGTGGCTTGGAGTGGCTCTCTCAGTGCGGGGTTGCAAGTGGGTCACGGGAAGACCGCCATGCCGGAAAACTCAACCACACATTATATCAACACTCAGGCTAAACAAATAAATACTAATAATAATAGTAATAATAAAATATAAATACTTCACAGCAGTCACACGTGTAAGGAATTGATAAATGATGTGCTACTTAGGCTCACAGCAACAAAACACCTTGGCCTCATATGAAGAACACATCTCAATACAAATACTAAAGCCATTTCTCCCCGTGTGTTGCAGGCAGTGCCCATTGACGACACCATAAAGCGGTGCCCGTCGTGTAAGGTCCTCATAGAGCGTGACGCAGGCTGTGCCCAGATGTTGTGCAAGCGGTGCAAGCACGTGTTCTGCTGGTACTGCTTAACCTCCCTCGATGTAAGTACTGACACACCCACACCCTCACCTTTGTTGCTACTGACAGTACTAACGACATTGAGTACTCATGTCACTCACTTCTCCATTAGTTAGTGACACTGACAGGCCCTCATCACTCACTCACTCACTCACGCTATCAGTGAATTTCGGGATCTAACTCTCTCATCTTGTCTCAGTCCTTTGTATCAAACTTGAGAAGAGGCTACAGCAGTTAAAAGGACTCCAGATAACTGTCTCTCTTCTACTTCCTTAACCTTCATCTTGGCCTCAATTCACGAGCAGTATACATGTTATCCTTGAGTGAAGCTTAATGTTTACTTGTAACCGAATCGTCCTCACAATGCCTCGCCACTGTGTCGCTTCACTTCACACTCCTGCCCATGTGATCGTTGTCTTCCGTGACACGTGACTGCCGTGTTTGTTCGTGTCATTATTTACACTCAGTCACCGTCAACAAGGTCCTGCTCCTCATGTGACAGAGCTGTGTTTGCTCCAGACTTTGTCCACACTGTCTCCATCAATAACCTGCCCTTTTTAAAAACTAGTACGAATTCAACCTTATTTGTTATTGTTTCCTTGCTATTTTTCATTCGATTCCATTTAACTTTATTCCTCTTTATTAGTCTTCACTAAGCAATACAGAATAGGTAAACCGATGAACATATCTTTTCATCAGCAGGTCAAGCCAGACTCTCATATTCTTGCAGTTTTACATTCACGCAGTATCGAAAACCTGCTCATTCACGAACGAAAACAAATACATATCTCTCACTAACTGGAATTCAGGAACACACTTTCCCTGTGCTTTTTTACTCTTATACACTCACTATACTATATTTACCATTCCTAATTATGTGAGACAAATTTGTGGGTTTCAGGGAATGTGATTACTTTTACACCTTTATTCATTTCACACCTGGTCCTTGTTCACCCAATCGACCACTACATGTTCTCTCTCTTCCTCCCACCAGGACGACTTTCTGCTGCGCCACTACGACAAGGGGCCATGCAAGAACAAGCTGGGCCATAGTCGAGCGTCTGTCCTGTGGCACCGCGCCCAGGTTATCGGCATCTTCGCAGGATTCGGTCTGTTGCTGGTGGTGGCCTCCCCTCTTCTCCTGTTCGTAGGGCCGTGCTTACTCTGCTGCAAGTGTAAGCCATGCTCCAGGCACAAGATTGAAGAGGACAGCTTATACGGCATCTGAGAGGAGGCCGAGAGTTGCACCAGCAGCAGCAGCAGCAGCAGTGGTAGCAGTGTATGAAACCAAAGATGAAGGCTAAGAGGAGGCCAGTGAGCGGCGAGGTGTGGGTGGTGACACGCCCCCCTTGAGGAACGCCGGTGCGGAACTTTTGCTTGAAGGGGAAGTGTTTGCCGTCTTTCAGTGTCTCGAGAATAATCAAATGCATGGAAGTTACTCGTATACACGCCACGTACTGTACAGCGCCGGTCAGAAGTGAGGTCACGGATCTGTTAAAGCAACACAAAGGAACACTAATGAAGAATGAGCAGCAAACTAGTTAGCTTTTTTTATTAAACGGTGTGCTCGACACTATCTCATATCAAACAAGAGATGTAGGATAGCAAAATATGGAAAAAAAAAACTGCTCAAAACTGGAAAAAAAAAATCCTAATTGTTGAACTGAATCAAATGAAAAACAAGAGACATTGAAAAGTTTTGGAGATCCATGACGTACCTTTTGGCGGGAACTGTACACAAGAGCATCTATATACAGGAAAAAAAGAGCCAAAATTATCATACCACGGTTCTGCTTCTTTTAGCTTGTACTCTTATAACGATGGCTCACCTGTTTCCGTGCGATGCCCCTGGACGGTGTAGGGGATCACACTGGTCACACTGCAGGAAGGCGTGACCGGTGCCCTTGGTGACTCACGGGGCACCACCATCACCACCACCAGTAACCTCACCAGTATAGGAAACCAGTCATTGTGTTACAAGTGCTCACCTCATCGCCAGAAACAAACACGCCATGATCTCTGTGCAAGTGTGGTGCGAGTGAGAGCGGTGAGTGAAGCAGTGAAGCCTTGAAGCGTCGAGTGGGAGGCTTCGAGCAGCGTTCAGACGGGTTATACTCACTACTACACGAGATGCTTCAGTGAGGAGGGAATGTGGGATCTTTCTGTGATCCTGCCAGGGATATCTGCCTCACATCCTTCTCTATAATGGGTAGAAGGGGCAGACTGTCACTCCCCACCCCAACCATCACCTCCCCATCACCCTATCACCCCACCACCCCACCGCAGCCTCCCGGAAAGCCGAACCAAGCAAGCAATCTCGCGCAAACTTTTTCATTTTTCCGCATGTCTGCTTCTGTATATGGGCTTCAGTGTATGTATGTTATGGTATACATACATGCGTACATATACATACACGTGCACCTGTTTTATTTTGTTTTGTTTTATTCCTAGGCATATCTCATTGTTATTCCAAACACATACACTCATGTAATGTATGATTTCGTTTCGTGTCGTGCTCATTTCATGCGAGGAATGATCGATAAAGATGTTCACAATTATTCATGATGTTGATGATGATAAAAATGGTGACAGTGACAGGACAGAAAACAAAAAGGAATAGATTAAAAAATACATGTAAAAAAAATATCTGACTCCCCCCCCCAACCCACCACCACCACCACCACCATCATTACTACCACACTTTATCACTACTGCATACACTTTATCTCTCCTGTTTTTTTTATCATTTCCCTTGTAAGTATTCTTTAACGATACGTATATTATGATGCACAATATAGTGAAAAGTAACTGTGATGCTTTGTAGCCTAAAAATAACGCCACTTTCTGGGTATTCACACACAGACTGTACGTAAGTGTAGACCATGTGTTTAGTGTGCACTTCGCTGCCTTGTGTGTGTGTGTGTGTGTGTGTGTGTGTGTGTGTGTGTGTGTGTGTGTGTGTGTGTGTGCGTGTGTATGGTGAGGGAGTGTTAGTGAAAAAAGGAGGTTCAAAGAGAGAAAAAATGTCATTGTAAAAACCCAAACACTTGAATATTAAAGGATAAAAAACATACAAGAAAGAAAGAATTGAGAGAACAAAAGAAGGAAGAGAGGAAGATCTGGCGTGTATGAACCAAAGACCTGTGTGTGTGTATGTGTATGTGTGTGCGTGTGCGTGACTATAAACTCTGTAGATATGAACTAATAGGTTAACTGGGAAGAAGGAGGGTGATAATGGGACTGAATGAAGCGACTGGCTCAATCAGGAATATACACTTCTATTTTTTATTACCAAATCCCACTGATAAGGTTAAGCTCCCGCGGGGGGTTCGAAATCACAAAACATATACTACTACTACAACTACTACAACTACAACTACTACTACTACAACTATTACTACTACTATACTATTACTACTACACCTTTTTGGATATGTTGATGAGAAATACATAAAGAAAACACCCAAAAAATTATTACTTGTTTCTTTTTTTCCCACGCCTTATATTGAGCTTGACTGACTGACTGACTGGTTGGCTAAGCTGGAGTGACTGGATATACTGATTTATATACCCAATTCATTTAGTCACTTATTTTGTATCTATCTATCTACCTCTGTCTATTTATTTATCCATCTGCAGTACTTCTCTATCTATATATATATCTATCTGCCTGTCTATTCTATTATCTATTGAGAGAGAAAGAGAGAGAGAGAGAGACCAAAGTACGAGATGAAACAAGACAAAAGATTAGAAAAATATAAACATACGCAAGAAATCACACAAAAAACAATATGAGAGAGAGAGAGGGAGAGAGAGAGAGAGAGAGAGAGAGAGAGAGAGAGAGAGAGGTCAGCAGGTTCAGGCCGTAGTGGTGAAGTGTTATGAGAAAGAAAGACGCAATTCAGCACATATGGCCAGTGGTGATGATGGTGGTGATGATTGGCAGCGACAAACAACAACACCTTTGACTAATGTAACTCAAGGAACTCATTCTCTCTCATGGCCAGTGCGTGTGAGTGTGTGGCAGTGGTTTCTAACTCCATTGTAGTGACCCAAACAAAGATCACCGAGAGTTTATTGGGTTGGATTCAGGTAGGTTAGGTTAGGTTAGGGTAAGGTAGGGTAGAGTAGGGTAGGGTAGGGTAGGATGGGGTTAAGTTAGGGTAGAGTGGAGTAGGCTGGGGTAGGTTGCATTAGGGTAGGTTAGGTTAGGTTAGTTGCCAGAAGGTCTTACCAAAAATATATATAATTGACAGTTACATTTAGTTCTATTTTCAATTTGTATAATGTAGCTGTTTTACTTCAGAAAAAAAAAGAGTAACATTTCTCCAGGACACGTACTAGCAAAAAAGCACGGTAATATAAACTTGAATAAAAAAAACAAGAAAGAAAGCTTATAAACATTTTTTAAGTATAACTGCATGAAAATACTTAGATTTATTAGTACATTTACACATTTCAGGTAGTTACTGCAGGTTAAGTTATCTAGGGTTGGATTGTTAAAAAGAGGAAATCTGGCTAAAAGCAACAAAAACAAATAAATAAAAAGACCCACTTAGATGCCAGTCCCCTAGCAGTGTTAGCCAAAAGAATGGAATATATCTTTAACCTCCTTCTTAAAAGTTCAGTTTTTGTTAGGTTAGATTAGGTTAAGACTATAAAAAAGAAAAAAAACTTAGTTTGGCCTGATCTAGCTTAACCTTAAATATCCCAGACGAAGCTAACCTGGATGTTTAGGATCTGAACCTGATAAAATACTGATAAAACACAGCTCTATAGGAAGGACATGTAAGAAACCAGCATCCCTGTAACCTGTATGTCTGTGGGACGTGTCAGTTAATCCTAAGACCAGGAACACGTAACCCCTTCAGTAATGAGACGCACTTTTCATATTTATTCTACTTATTTGCCGATTTTATACAGCTTCAGAAACTCATGTGGGGATTAAAATAGTGCAGACTCTGGCCATTAATCTTGTGACCTCCATAGACCCTTCCTAATGTCAAACCGTCTAATCGTGGTAAAAATGGGTCCCAGTACTGAAGGGGTTAATGTTGTTGATATCACCTGTATAGAAAAGGTAGAGTGGGTGGAGAGAGAGAAGGAAGACGTAATAACATGAAGAGATTAAGTTAAGACCTACACGACCCATAAACGAGATGTAAGTGACCTGAATACTGTTCAATGATGTATTGCTTAAGTGTGAGTTACATTTTTCATCTTTTTATTATTATTCACGCACGACCCAGTTACTCAAGTGTCCGGTAGTGGCCCGAGTGAATGAGTGAGTTATGAATGTGATGGTCTTGTATTGGTAGCTTTAAAACCCGCTCAAATCAATAACTCGTGTCGCTCTAATGGCTCTTAATTAACTGCTTCATTGGTGGTTATACACGCTGTCTCTCTCTTTCTCTCTCTCTCTCTCTGGCTATGAATATTGATAAAAGCAAAGTTATAATTATTTTCTTATCCTTTCTGTAATAAATCCTCTTAAATATTAACATAAAGGTATTTTTTTCTTCATTCTTCTTTAAAAATAATACAAGGTTATTTTTTTAGTTCATTATCAAAATATGGAGCTCTCTCTCTCTCTCTCTCTCTCTCTCTCTCTCTCTCTCTCTCGCTCTCTCCTTCCGCGTCCATCCTTCACTCGCTCTCCTCTCCTCGCTCTCTCCTCTCTCTCTCTCTCTCTCTCTCTCTCTCTCTCTCTCTCTCTCTCTCTCTCTCTCTCTCTCTCTCTCTCTCTCTCTCTCTCTCTCTCTCTCTCTCCTAAATCACGCTGACACACAACAATTACCTAACTTTATATTGCAAACTTAGCGTCACCTCCGCGGCACAACATGCAAAACTTTAACTATCTCCGCCGCCGTAGCTAATTAGAAGACAGGTCATTAATCAGCCAAGGTGACGTGATTACTTTGACCTTCACCTCACATCTCACCTCACCCCACAAAGACGCTTAATTATCATGTGACTCAAACAAAAAAAAAGATTGGTAAAAAATAATAATGTAATAATAATAATGGTACCAGCAATTAACAACAACAACAACAACAAAAGGGCGTGAAAAAGCTGTGATAATGTGTGTATGTGTGTGTGTGTGTGTGTGTGTGTGTGTGTGTGTGTGTGTGTGTGTGTGTGTGTGTGTGTGTGTGTGTGCACCTACAATAATAGTTTACCTTCTTCTCCTTCCTTCCTCGTCTTTACTTCCCCCCCCCCCCCCCCCCAACACACACTTCAATCCCTATAATCCATTTTTTCCTCCCCTCACATTAACTTATTTATCAAACCATTTATTCACTTTAATATCTAGTCCATTACCTCTTCATATCAATTTCTAGTCGACTAACAATTTATATCACATCTTATTTATAGAAACTGGTGCTATGAGACGGTGGAAGTGGAATTATTTGATTCAATCCTATTTATTTTTCATGATGCCACTATTAATGTTCTTACCTCAGTGTTTCTAGTCCTTATCCTGCGTTCCTTATGAGTCAAGAAATGCAGTTCAGCCAAGTGTGATTCTATAAATACTGATGCTAATGTGATAACTGTATATATATCTCACACTGTACATACCTTCACCTACTTTAACATGTAGATTCACTTAGTATTACTTGATATTAGCACATTGTCACCTCTCTCTCTCTCTCTCTCTCTCTCTCTCTCTCTCTCTCTCTCTCTCTCTGGCTATGAATATTGATAAAAGCAAAATTATAATTATTTTCTGATCCTTTCTGTAATAAATAATTCTTAAATATCAACATAAAGGTATTTTTCTTCATTCTTCTTAAGATAACACAAAGTTAAATTTCTTAGTTCATCATCTCTCTCTCTCTCTCTCTCTCTCTCTCTCTCTCTCTCTCTCTCTCTCTCTCTCTCTCTCTTGCCCAATCATTCTCAGGCCCTCAAGGTAACACAAGGTAAATCCAAAACGTTCTGGTTCAATTCATTAGCGATCTGATACCTGAGAGATACACGGGAGCTGAATTTGGATTACCTCTCTTACACACGAAGGACACACAATAAGAAAAACACAGAATAAAAACTGCTTGTATGGTCAAAAAAAATTACAGAAAATGCAGGACAATATAATAATTAGTTTTGGAGGTGTCATGTGGAAGATATTGTCATTTTCACCAGTGCTTTCATGATTCTGCTGATAGTTCACCATTACACCTCAACAATTCACAAGGGAAACACACACTGGGACTCGATTAACGTTCTGTGAGGTCTTTGAAAAGTAATCCATATTCCTAAACGCTTTGTTCTCACATCAAGGCCAAAGAGATGTTTAGTCATGATCTCGGGAATATATTTTTTCTTTCTTACGTCTAATGCAGAGTTATTGTTACTTTTTAGCATGTTCATAGAATTGCGCTTAAATCCCCAGTAACATCCATGAGAGCATGTAAGGTGTAAAGGAGAATACAAACGAATCTTTAAAAATACTTGAGTCATAATGAGAGAACAGAGAGTTTGTGAATAGAAAGAAGCCTTAATCAACCACAATATTCTTAACGAACTCGTAAATCAAAGGCAACGGTGACATAACGCGCTGCAGTATTACGTATTGAGCAAGTCATGTGGTGTGAATGACGTGGTTTCTGTTAATGCTAGCCACAATTAACTATCTACTACATTTATTTCCATTGTGCTTGATGTTAATGAACTACCGAGACACCAAGGAGATAATCTGGTACAGTGGAACCACCTGCGCTCTGTGGGCCGAGAGATCCTCAAGTGCACTGGTTCGAATCCAGGTCAGGGTCTGAGGGGAGATTGGGCATCCACTCTGGGTAACGGTTCTCAAATAGGTGGGCTTTCAGATAGGAGGTCTCTATCAAGTGGTCATCTTTACCCCATAACTTCCCGTCCAAACCCAACATTATTAAAAAATGACTTGGAGTTCTATAATGTGGTTATGCTAGTCACAATTAAATATCTGCTACCCTTATTTCCTCTGTGTTTGATTTATAAGAACCAAGTGAACACCGGTAAGATGATCTACTAAGTGGCTTGTGGTTCTATAATGTGGTTTAGTTCTTGAGGTTTTTGTACTTCATCCTTGTCACAACTCCCAATTTGTCACTCTTACTTTGAATGTGTTATGGTGTGTGGCTTCTTGTTATGAGATCTCGATGGTGTGACTGTACTTGTTTGTTATAATCGCAACAATTCACAACCTGTTCATTCTTCATGTCTTCCTTCGTTCTTGTTTTTTTCCCACATTATTCCTTTTTCTCTTGTTCCATTCTTCATTACTTCTTTCTTTCTCTTTTTACACATTCCTTCCCCTTTCCAGTTTTCTCCTCCTCCTCCTCCTCCTCCTCCTCCTTCCACATTCCACCTCTTCTTGGAATCTCTTGGATTAGGACAAGTGGCTCAAGGAACTCCAAATAAAAAAGAAAACAATCACCACGAAGAGTCATTTGGCTCCGACCCTGACCTATTTCAAGAGCTTTCGTGGTGGATATGATTCTCTTCTTTTTTTCTATTGGCAGAGAGGCTTAGGCTTACCATGACCTACCATAAGAGCGTGTCTAGTAGTGTAGGGGCGAGACTAATGAAAGTGTGGCATTGGTCGTGAGTGTAAGTGACTCTATCTGTTCACAGTGTCACGTTG
>CM035183.1:7726058-7778489 GCA_020233015.1 Callinectes sapidus | reverse complement strand
GTGGTGGTGGTGGTGGTGGTGGTGGTGGTGGTGGTGGTGGTGGTGGTAGTGGTGGTGGTGGTGGTGGTGATATAGGTCATGGTAGTACTGTAAATCCTGCTAATGGTTATATAATGGGTGTGGATTTCTTTCTTATTATCTTCCGCACGTAGGTGGTGGTGGTGGTGGTGGTGTAAAAACTATTCTATTTATTACACCACTATGATGTGTCCTCAATACAGTACATATCAATTTGGCGTTGTATCACTACAATGTCATTCATTATATAAAACAACAACTCTTATTTACGTAAAACAACAACAACAATAACAACAACACAGCGATTTCTTCATCTTGGCACACCATTCAAGCCAATACACACAGCCAACAGTTAAGCAACACAAAATCATACACTAAACACTTCACTTCAGTACTACGACGCATTCTCATCTTTATTCTTACTATTTGACGATTTTCGGATCTTCAGAAACTTATGTAGGGATTAGAATAGTGAAAATTCTGTCCATTAATCTTCTGTCTTCCATAGAGCTTTCCTAATGTCATCAATCTAGACTCAACATTAATCTCTTCAGTACTACGACGCATTTTCATATTTATTTTCACTATTTGACGATTTTATAAAGCTTCACAAACTTATACAGGGATTAGAATATTGAAAATCCAGTCCATTAATTTTCCGTCCTCCTCAGAGCTTTCCTAATATCAATAAAATCATCTTATTGAACCCAAAACTGAAGGTAAAAATGAGTGTCAGTACTGAAGGGGTTAAACACAAGGCTCATGACATTATTCCTTTCATTTCATACAGGAACTAATGCGTATCTTAACCAGAGGCGACAGAGTAAGGGAACTTTCAACCCACCCTCGTGCACACCCCTAGAAAGACCGTATTCAGAAACGCTTTGCTCTCTCACCACGACTATTTTCCAAGGCCACAGAGTTTCTTCAGTTAATAATGTAGAAATCTCGTCACTCTGCCTCTAGAATCGTAAAACACACCTTAAAAAAACTCCTGTAAATTTAGATAAGGTTTTTAGAAATAGTGGAGGTGAAGCACAGAACCATAAGATCGTGTGCAGGTGAAAAATAGCTCTACACCTGGCGAGGGTAAGTGATTGAGGGGAAGGTGTGGTGAGGCGAGGCAAGGGAGGGTTAAATGACGTCACACCTCCTGACTGTCACTTATTTATCTTTTTTTCTTCCTCTTCTTCTCCCTCTCCTCGACTATTCTGTTGCCGGGGTTATTTAAGGCTGCAGCGGGTGTGTGTGTGTGAGAGAGAGCTGTGATAGTGACGGTGTTAATGTAGTAAAATCCCGTATCGTTATTTATTTATTCTATTTTATTTATTTTTTTTCATTTATTATTATTTTTTATTCTATTTTTTTTTTCTTCTTCTTTTTTGTTTAAATAAGGAAACTAAAATTAGAGGGAAAATATCCGGTGTGACTTGTTCGTCTTGTGGTCTTAGCTTTCCTTCTGAAGTTGAGAGGTTTGGTTAGAGAAGCTGTTAAAGGAAAAGTATTCGATATGCCTTGCTTTCTTTTCTTTTCTTTTTAGGGGTAAGGAATTAAGGAAGTAGAAATTGGAAAGGTGTTCTATATGGTTTGTTTGCTTTTTACATTTTTCTTATTTTTTTTAGTTCAGGAATCTGGTTAATTAAGGAAGCTGAGATTAGAAGAAAAGTGTTCGATATCCCTTGCTTTTCTGTTTTCCTTTATTTTTTTCAGAGGTAAGAAATCCGATTAAGGAAGCAGAAATTAGAGGAAAACTTTTCAATGTAGTTTTTTTCTACATCCTTTCGTTTTCTAGTTAAGGAATCTGATCAACGAAGAAGAAATTAGAGAAAAAATGTTCAGTATACCTCGTTTTCTTCACTTCGTTTCATCAATCTATTCCCCCTTTCACACTCACTAAATTTAATCTTTCTTTCCCCTTCCATCTCAAGACAACACGTATGGCTTGCTACCTACCCAATCACCCCTTCATATCGGTACACTAACCTCATGAGAACACAGGATGGCTGAGGACTATACACACACCCCTAATACTTGACAACTGATCATTAATATACCCACTACCAAGGAGGGGAGGTGGGATGGTCAAAATTGGAGATAAGGTGGAGGAAAGATGGAGGATATGTGGAAGGATAATAGTGGAGGTATAAAGTGGAGGGAGATAATGGAGGAAATAGTGGAACAAAGCATTAGTACACTTAAGCACATAATGATACTATAAACATACACATCTATGAAGCTCTTATCTAACGCTTTCTTTAGTTTATTAGAGTATATCCTCAAAGAAAGAAAAGTTAAGTGGATACATTACCATATTACTCTCTCTCTCTCTCTCTCTCTCTCTCTCTCTCTCTCTCTCTCTCTCTCTCTCTCTCTCTCTCTCTCTCTCTCTCTCTCTCTCTCGTATAATGGCGTGTAATTATGCAGCTCATTAAAAAAATAATCACACCACTCTTATGGCAATTAGTTTCCATTACTTTGGTACGTGACGCTGGGAAAAAAAACATAAAAAGGCTGTTGGTATAGACTCATTTGTATTTATCGAAGAGTACTGTCCAATTATCAACATTCACGATGTAATAAAGATTGTAAATAAACGTTACGCTCAGTTAGACTTATCAGTTCACCCTCCTTCTAATGATCAGTAAATAATATATATACAACAAACTCATTTCTATTTATCCATCTACATTTCGTTTATCAATACGTAAAGGATCAACGAACAAAAAGAGTAAATTGGCTATAGTACCATCATTCTCTCTCTCTCTCTCTCTCTCTCTCTCTCTCTCTCTCTCTCTCTCTCTCTCTCTCTCTCTCTCTCTGGTGGCTAACGGGTTTTCAAGCGCATGGGTTCGAATCCAGGTCAAGGTCGGAAGGTACATAGGGCTTCCACTCTGGGTAACGGTTCTCAAAAGATGGGCTTTCAGATAGGCGTCCATTAACAAATCTCCTTTAGCCCATAAATTTCCGTAAAGAGGCTACCTTGTATGAAAAAAACTACTACGGTAACTTAGAAACACATGGATCATAATGTAGATTCTCAAAACACTTCTGTGCAACACTTCCACTAACTTTCAAGAGGATCTCCAATGAAGTAGCGAGGTTTTGAGAGTGTTTGTGTGGTAATTACGACAGATTAACACGGTTTATCTATTTATTTATTTATTTTGAAGGACGTTACGGTTATATACACTAAAACGAGCTCTTAAGGGTACTTATAAGGTCCTAGTGAAAATAACTTTTCTACGTTATTGACCGGAGAAAGTAAGGCGAACCCAGCTAATTTTAGTAAGAACAAATTGTCATGTCTTGTGTTTGCCATTGCACCACGGCGTCCATAATGCAGGAAGTCCCATATTAGGGCTATAACACGAAGGTAACTATTTCCTTGTATAACGTGGTGCAACTGCATGTCGTCACTTTACTTCCTCCTCCTTCCCTCATTCCACATTCAAGCACAGAACGTATATGCACGCCAGTCAGGACTCAGTCAGTCTCCAACCTGTACTGGTCGTGTCCTGAAACGCTTTGTTCTCCCACCACGACTCTTTTCAAAGGCCACAGAGATGATTGGCTGGGTTTTCAGCGTGTTTCTCCTATCTAAAATGTAGAAATCTTGTAGGTTTGTCACTAGGAACAAAAAACACGCTTAAAGACACGTGTAACTTCAACTATAGACCTTTTGAAAGTAGTCCAGTCCGCGCAGAAGCGAATAGGAACAAATAATTGCTTACTGGCACATTATTCATATATCTTAAACTTTCAATGCAAACCAAATTTGTGCAGGCCTAATAGACACAAATTTAGGAACACACATATATACATAAAAAAGTATATAATAAGCGGTGCACAGTTTACGAATCACTTCTAAAAAATATCCTTGATTTCGGGTGTGTGTGTGAAGACGACGAATATGAGGTAGCCTACATAAGTGAAGGTTTATGGGGGAAGGTGAAGACGTAAACAAACACATGCGGTGGAGGCAAGGACGCGTCAAGCAAACAAAAAAACGGAGTGGGGGCCAAAAACAAAAAAAAAAATCAGACAAAAAGTGGGCTTCGTAACTGTGTCGTGAGTTTGTCTGAGAGTTAAAGTGGAGTTCCGCTCTCTTACACGTGTCTTGCTTGAAATGAAGATAATAGAAAGTTATGATGACACCGAGACAAAGCTGTGAGGTGATGATGGCGGTGATGGTGGTGGAAGGAATGGAGGACAGGGTGAGTGGGGCAAAGATGAAGACAAATGAGTAATATAGGGCTGACTGAGTACGCCGCAGAAGTGAATAGGAAAGAAATGTTGCTTACTGTCGCTTAATCTTAGGCTTTCACTACGAACCAACCCTGTACAGGCCTACTCCACACGTTTAAGGAATGTAATCAATACAGATAGATGTAGTGATAGGAGCCAAGATACCAGATGGTAGTGATAGGAACAAAACAAAGGAAATAGTGAAAAGAGACAAAGATGAAGACAAAAAGTAATGCAGAGAATATACAGAACAGGATAATGATATGGACAAAGATGAGATGTGGTACCAGTGAAAGGTGATAGTGACAACAAAACAAAGGGAATGGTGAAATGAGACGAAGATGAAGACAAAAAGTAATGCAGAGAATATAAATAAGAATAAGATAATGAACAGGATAGTGATAATAAGGGAAAAGATGCGATGTGACAGTGATAGAGACCGAGTTAATGGTGATAAGGAAAAAGACACAGGCATAATTATTAAGGTTTGGTAAGGTAAAGTTAGGTTAAATTAGTTTCGGTTTGGTTAGTTAAGAAAGAGAGGGAAGGGATAAGATGGGATGGGTTGGGTTATGGTATAAATAGACACAAGCAGCTGTAAGGGATGGGATGGGATGGAATGGGTTATAGGTTCGGTAATGGTATAGACACAAGGTTAGGTTTGGTCAGATTATTTTAAGTTAAGTTAATTAAGGTAAGGATTGGGTTGTGTATGATTGGGTTACGGTATAGGCTAGTGAGAGATGGATTATTCAGAACAAATTAGCATAGCAGTGACAGACAAAGAGACGGCATAGTGACAAGGACACTGACGCTGCTTATTATACTTGGAAGCAGAACACTGGTGCATAAATAGTGTTTGCAGACAGGAACACTCCACAAATATATTTTACACCACCTTCCTCCCCTTTCCTCCTACACTAAAATTGCCATCAAAATCTTATAAATCAAGCATTACAAGCACATAGAGAACAAACAGCAGCATACCTATTATCCCGCACGGGATTTTAACCAGGAAATGATAGAGAAATGGAAGTATGGAAGATACTGAAGACATGACGTAAGCAATTAATCAATACAGTCGTTTATTCAGTATTATACCTGTTAGTCCTTAGATTATCAATTCCTACCCTATCAAAACGTTAGTCCTTAGATTATCAATTCCTACCCTATCAAAACAAAGAGTTGCATGGTAATAGATACAAAAGACGCGAGCAGCTAATCAATACTACTGGCCGAGTCCTGAAACACTGTGTTCCCACATCACGACTATTTTCAAAGGCCATAGAGATGATTAGCCGGGTTTTGAAGTTTCTCCTTTCTAAACTGTAGAAATCTTGTCAATTTGTCACTAATAACATAAAAACACGCTTAAAAACACGTATAACTTCAACTATAGAACCTTTGCGAATAGACTGAGTACGCCGCAGAAGTGAATAGGAAAGAAATGTTGCTTACTGTCGCTTAATATTAGGCTTTCACTACGAACCAACCCTGTGCAGGCCTACTCGACACGTTTAAGGAATGTAATCAATAGTCGCTACCTTCATCGTTCATCATCCTTCCCTGCACTCAGCGCCCTAGACACTTAATAAAGAATCAATTATGCCGTCTCCTTCACATACTGCAGGTTCCTTGGCCCGCAGTCACAGTGCAGGGAAGGAACGCAACACACGGGCGGCTGGCCAACATCTCTCCCAGCTGCGTCATTACTCCCTCTGCCAGGATAACTATTTGCAGCCTCACATGTCTATGCAAGTTTTTACATGGAACGCGTGCGATTACACAGCTACACATTGTCGTCAAGGCACGCACACAAACACACACACCAACACACACCCTAGCAATGCCGTCCTCCTATTCGCTGCAAATGTGGGCCGATCTTTGACACCCAATCAGGTTCTCAGATTCAAAGGCGGGGACTCAGGGCCAGTACGTGATTGGCTAATGCTGCGTGACCCTGAACTGGCAGACAGCGCCCCCTGCAACTCCTGGTACGGGTTCCCTCCCCACTGGCATCCCGCGGACCCACACACACACGCCCACGACTGGTCCGCTAGCGCTACACTACCCATTGCCTTGTGTTAGCAGTGTTACCTAATGCATATGTAACACCGAGGGGTTATATGACTGTGTGTATAGGTTCAGTCTGATTAATGATTACTTGTTTGGCCTATTTTTGCTGAGGAAAAAAGGAAGAGAAAAGTCTCTCTCTCTCTCTTTTTTTTTTTTTTTTTTTTTTTTGCCCTGGGAGAGATAAAAAATAATAAAAAATAAGTATGTTAACTAAACCAGAACAATTTGACTTGCATCCTCTCCACGCTTCTTTCGTTTCAACACCCCAATATTCCTGTCACATCACGTTGTTCATTATGCAGGACAGCTATTACCAAACAGAAAAGGTTACCAACTGTCCTTCAGCAACATCAGTTAGCAACACCCTACACTGCTATGCCCCACACACCACACACACACACTCTTCCAATAGGGAGTAAATGTAAAAAGATATGCAAGGATAGTAAGAAAATATTTTACTTCAATCTCAACGTGCAGTACATTGGAATAATATAAAAAGGACATAATTCGGTACATTTGACTTTCGTTCCTTACTTTAGGCATTTTAAAGCTAGTGTGTTTGCCACCATGGTATACAATATTCATAACCCTAATGTGTTATTCAAGCCATCTTTATAAGCCATCACACTGACGAGCAGGTCTTGCTTAACAAGAGGAGTAGTTTACATATTCAGACTGTAGTTACAGCATTAATTCTTCTGATACCCAGTGCCAGGTCTTGCTCAACATGTGTATGAGTTTCCATATTTGGAGAGTGGTTTTGTCATAGTAGTTATTTTTTTCTTTAATGCCAATCATCCTTCACTGTGGATAATGTTCTGATGGTGGTTTTTCCATTGTAATTAATCCTTTCACTGCTAGTCATCCACATCAACATAGAGAAAAGAGGAAATAAGTGGATAATGTTCAGACAGAGGTTTTTGAAATAGTAGGTAATTTTTTTTTACTATTAGGCATCCTCATAGAGAAAAAGAAGAGGATATAAGTAGATAATGCTTCTTGCTCCAGGGTAATCAGCTTTCCCAGACAAAATTTTTGTTTTCTTAAAACTACAAAAAATATATAGTTATCTTTTCCTGACAGAGAAAAGATCAAGTGTTAATTTTGTTTTCCAGGTTACAGGACTCTAATATAGACTGTTGAAATTATCACAAGAGAAAAATATAAATAGAAAAATAGTCTAGCAGTGAAAGTATTATTAGCTCAAACCACAGGACTTGCAAGCAAATATATATATATATATATAGATATATATATAATATATATATATATATATATATATATATATATATATATATATATATATATATATATATATATAATGTTCTTTTAAGTATTTCCTGTGTGTATTAAAATAAGTCACATTCCTGTCTTAGTATGGAAGTTCAAGTGAGGTATGGTATTGTTAACTTGGCTTAGAATTAAGAATTGTATCAAAATGTTAAGAATTATCAGGTATCAGAATTTAATAAATTGTTAACACTAAACTATATTGTTATACCTACTCAAATATAGATATGTATATTCAATGTCAATTATAACTTAATGAAGCTGATATAATTTTAAATACTAATCTATTTATATCATTTACCTAATCAAAATAAAAAATATATATATATTTATATATATGAATAATAATTTTGTTTAATTCACCATCATATTTTCAACGTATATCAATAGTGTTTGTTTTGCCAGATACAAATAGTAGAGTAATGTTATTAACGCTGCAATTTAGTTAATATCTAACTAACATTAAGGTATATTATCATTTGTCTGCTTACCTAAATGAATATAAACATCCAAAAATACCAGTACCAATAACAAATCAATAATAAAAACAAAACATCCATCATCATCACATGGAACTAATCATTCACTAAATATAAAACTCTAATTACTTTCTCAATCAATTAATCTACTGTTAGGCAACACATTTCACTTCACTGCAGGTACAGATCAACAGTCTTTGTCCCATCTCCACCTTAGCATGCCATCTGGCCTTCACTCACACATGATACACCTTGAAATCTTGCAGTTCTATAAGAGCAACTCAAATGGGAAAGATGAAAACACTCAAAAGCCAAGTGAGGGAGAATCTTTCAAAACTATACAGCAAAATTACAATATATTATCAGTTACCTAAAAAAGTGCAAGGTAGAACTAAGGGGGCATCTAATCCAAAATAGCAGTGTCTTTAAAAATTATAAAGAAAAATTGTATCAAACCAGCACTAATCTAAAAGAATAAATAAAATAGAACAAGACGGAAAAACATCTTTCAAAATCATACTGCTGCACAAGACCCCTTAATATGAGATTCTGGGGCAGTCATAGAGTAAAGGGCCACTCTTTCAAAATCATATACTAATAAAATTTGTATCAGACCAGCACCAATCTAAAAGAAAGAGAAAAAGAACAAGATGGAGGTACTCAAATAATACATTAAACGCAAACATCTTTAAAATTTGTACTCCCGCACAAGACCTCTTCAGTACGAGTTCCCAAGAGCCATAGGGTGAAGGACCATAGCTCGCCTGACATTGCTGAAGGTTAAAGAGCAGTTCATCAAATGACGGCAGTACCCGACAGGAACGAATGACACACTGGCTGGCTGACGTTACTGGCCGGGGCAAGGTAAGGTACGTTACGAGGACAACTTAAGGCACTAGACTCTGTCGCTGAGAGAGAGAGAGAGAGAGAGAGAGAGAGAGAGAGAGAGAGAGAGAGAGAGAGAGAGAGAGAGAGAGAGAGAGAGAGAGAGAGAAACTGACTTTAGCATTATCATTATTATACTGAATTTCTGTTTCTCCTAACATAAAAAAATATAAACAAAAACCAAATCAAGAAGAAGAAGAAGAAGAAGAAGAAGAAGAAGAAGAAACTAATAATAATAATGATAACAGCCATCTTTGACAGTATTATTAGCGTGTCTTTATGGGCAATAGGTGTTTTACTGCTTGGTGGTTTGACAAAGGTTCCCAAGCAGGTGTCTTCCTTTCTGATACAACTCTCCCTAGTCTATGCAAGCTTCAGACCACCACTACATTACAATGACATGCCAACACTGACAGAATCGAGATTAACAATAACAATAATAATAACAATAGCAATCATAATGATAATAACAACAAAATAATAATAATAATAATAATAATAATAATAATAATAATAATAATAATAATAATAATAATAATAATAATAATCAAAGTAAAAAAAGGAGTTCTGTCAGCAAAAATATGAGAATTGAGCGATGGGAAAGAACAACTTGAGGCAGGGTACTTTATTCCTTAACATTTCAGTTGCAATATCTTCTTTGCCTCTCAAGGTTTTGTAACTGAGTACCTTGCCTTAACTTGTGTGTTTTTCCCACCACTCAATTCCCACATTTGTCTCTGCCTGAACTGCAAAAATATCTTGAGGAAATATTAAAAATCTATCACCTCTAGCAGCTACATCGAACAAGCTGCAACGCTCACTCAGTCATTATCTTTTTCACTAAATTAAATGCTGAATCAGTCTAAGAATAATAACAGTGTGCAGCTTTTCAAAATGCCCACTGCTGACTGGAACACACTAGCGGCAGCCTTCCTGACACATGAACACTTGACGGTCTTACGATATGTTGACACTATAGTTGTTATGGGGAACTGCTTTGATAGTAAGTGGAGGACAATTAAAATGTTATTGTTACTATGACACAACAAGATCATATGGAGCTGGTAATGTGAGGGAAGATTATTATCTAACACCATGTGAGGGAAGATTATTATCTAACACCATTATAAGAGACAAACTTTCCTAACTAAGTCTTGTACTCTTAAACACCTCTGTGCTTCACCTCCACTATTTCACAAGGCATTATTTAAATTTACACAAGTTTTTAAGGTGTTTTTATGGTTCTAGAGGCAGAGTGACAAGTTTTTTCACATTATCAACTGGAGAAACACTCTTGAAAACCCAGCTAATCATCTCTGTGGCCTTGGAAAATAGTCGTGGTGAGAGCAAAACATTTCTGAATACCAACCTAATTTAATTACATCAGGATTTTTAGGAACTGACACTTATGGAAGAAATATAGTGTTAGGAGGGACAAGCACAGCCCTATTAAGGGACTTATGACAAATGACACGACAGACATTGTAGTGGGTGGAAGACAAGGTATAGTGAAACAGTAGAATAGAGTGCTGGTTTGTGTATAAAAGGGATGATAGATGAATGCGAGGAGTAAAGATCACAATAAGAATGAATGGATTTAGATAGTTAAATTGATAGCAGAGAATTCTTATGACAAAGATACAATGTTTGTTTGGATATATTACATATATGAGCATGATCTGAACAATGCATTTCAATCAGTTATGTCACCTTTGCAAATGGTCACATAGTTTAGATAAATGCTCCTCAATTTTCTCCAGCCTCTTACTGTCTTGCTCAGCCTTTTCCACAATCTTTTCTTCTATCCTCCTCACAAGTCTCTCTTCCATTTGAGCAAACTTTCGGTCAATCATATTTTCTATTTCCTTGAGCAGCACTTCACTTCCCTCTAGAGACAGTTCATCACTACCACCATCGCCAGGCCAGACATTCCCACCACCACCCCCTCTGGCTCGGGGTGTGGAGTGAGCAGGGCCAGGAGCAGCAGAGTGGGAGGGGTGGAAGTTATTGCCTGGTGGTGGTATTCTGCCGAGCGACTGAATAAATGTGTGCAGCAGGTGTGAGGGAGGACCGGATGGCTTCAGACTGTCATAAGAGGTTGGTGGTGGTGATGCTTCTGTCTTTGTAACACTGTGCTGTCCTTGTGTGTTCTCCATGAGAGTGAGGAGCTTCTCGAGCATTCTGTCATTATTGTCCGAGGATGGTACAGTTTGTGGTTTGGGTTGCATGGATTCTTTGTACAAATTACCAGTGGTGTTGTTATTTCCCTCACTGGTAGCCTTGTTGTTTATTTCGCCATCCTCACTAGTTATCGCCAGTTCCTTCATCTTACTCTCCACACTGTTACTATTGGCCTCATCCACAGCAGTAACTTTGGAGTCATTTCCTTCCACACACATACCACTCTGCTTCCCATCACCTTTCCCTCCAGCACCACCACCCTTACCAAACACTCCAGGGCTAAACGAGGCATCATTCACTACTTTAGGCCCGAAAAACATAGACATCAGCGCTAACTGGTTATTCTCATTAAACTTCCCCCCGTTATAGGACTCCAGCATTGACAGGAACTTGGCAGCATCCTTGGACACATTAACATCCTTCTCCTTCAGCACGGACGTGAGATGACCCCCACTGAACCTTCCTTCCGGACCCTTGACCTGCTCCTCTGTGGTCATAACGTGCAGGCCGAACACCCACACGCAGTCGATGTTGTAAGTGTGTTTGAAAGTCAGCAGTACCTCTTGTCTCGGCGGGTCAACCTGTACCTGACAAGCGCACATTTCCGTGTCCTCATACTGGCCTAGTCTCCTCCCGTGCACTGTCTTCAGGTACTCATCATGTGCTCCCACGCAGACCTCCACCACACGGGCCTCTGAGTACAGTAGAATTCCTTTAATTAATTTTTGACTGGGTGGTTTTTGCCAAGTGGGTAGTGTACTTGTGTTCCGCCCCAGTTTGATGTAACACCAGTCCTCGCCATCTTCTGGTCTGGTGAGGCTAAAGCACTTCTCCTCATCCAGCAGCTCCGCCAGGTCCTCTGAAGGGAGCGTGGTGGACTCCTGTATAGCGTCTCGAAGCTCCACCACACTCTCCACCAGCCAGTTGGTCCTCGCTTCCATCTTGTTATTGTTGTTGTTGTTCTCACCGCCAGTGTTGCAGCAATGTCAGGCTCATTTCTCTACCACACCATAAATTGTGGTTGTAAATATTTGTAGTTGTAAGATGTAAAAGTTTGCGGTGGTTGTGCTTGTTTTATTCGTGAAAACCGTAAAATGACAAGTGGCTCTTTAATTCCCGATAAATGAGGCAATAAAAGACAATGAAATGTGGAACAGAGCTAGGAGATACAACACCCAAGTTGGCATCACTGACACAGATGTTTCCTTTCTCTCAACGGGTTATGAATCTAGGTCCAATAATAAAAATCGTTGCTAATTTCTACTGTCAATCTCCTACTGGTCACTGTTCATCATTATCCTTACAACAGAACCATTTTTTTTTTTTTTTTTTTTATCTCCGTGTGTGTGAACAATATGAATAGAACCGAAAACCAATTACAAAGAACGTAACTTTCGCATGGGAGACTTGGATAAATAGCATTCTTTACCTATCTGTTTGTTTGTTTGTTTGTTTTTCTTCAATGACATTATGCAACAACTCAAGGGGAAAAGATCACAACAGGTCCTTCCTTTGACAAAATATGACGTTGAAGAGTAATCCTAAGGCCGAAGACTGTCATACAATAGTTCACACACACACACACACACACACACACACACACACACACTAACTCTCTTCACTTCAATGTAGCCAGATGTATGTCAACTGAAGTACTAAATATTAATGAACTCCAACCCTGCTGTTCACACTGGTAATCTCTCTCTCTCTCTCTCTCTCTCTCTCTCTCTCTCTCTCTCTCTCTCTCTCTCTCTCTCTCTCTCTCTCTCTCTCTCTCTCTCTCCGCACAGCTCGTAAAAATGGTATACATCAGCTCAGTAAGATTAGGTTAGGTTTATTGAAATTACCTATCTACTCATTACCAATAACTTCATTCAACTTGACCCCAACCTAACCTAACGTAGCACATTCCAAACATAGATCATATTGTTATAATACAGCTGAACGTAACAAGGGCCACTTTTCACCTGGCAAAACACCCTCTGAGTCCACCTCTTCCACTTGTTTAAAATGCCACAGGTTCCCGCGTAACCTTCCACTTCATGACTCCCACCCACCCAGCCACCTTCCCACTCCATGACAGCCTTCCTTCGCCACCTTACCTTGTTATTGGGTCCTTTTTTAATCCTCCCTGGCCTGGGGTGGTGAAAGGAAACACAGACAAGACACATAAACAGGGAAACACAGCTCTCACTAGCAAGGCACGCGCGGGTCAGCCTGTCTCAACTTGTCGATTCTGTGTTTGTGTATGGTGGAACACTAATACAACATTTGCTACGGTTTTGTAAGGAAATATTTCAATCATTTCCTCTGACAACTCTGTAAGGGAATGGGGGAATATTATTTTTGGTTTCCACTGCAGCTTTATCCATCTCACTTCCTTTAAGATAAAATAATAACGTAGGATAAACATTTATATTCCCCTCTTTCTATTTTGAATCTATCACATATACCTGAAGAGACAGCAAAGCATTTATAAACGCTAAACGTAATTTGTATTGTACTTATTCACATGCAATACTTGAGAGAGAGAGAGAGAGAGAGATGATGGATGTAAGGCAAAGGATGGCAGGATAAGGATGCAATACTGGCACTGTCCCTATGATGTTTGACACACGTACAAATAACACACACTGAGGTAAGGGTAGAATTAAGAGGACACACAAGAAGAGAGTAATGTATTTGCATCAGTTGATAGTAGAGATGATGCATGTAAGTAAGGGAGGCTGAGGATGCTGTTATATTATCCTTCATGATGCTTAATACACCTACAGACACGCATATCTGAGGTAAGGATGCAATAAGGTGTAAAGAAAGATGGAATAGATACAGTAATGAGTAACTTTCTGTCACCTGTCTCTGTCCATCTGTCATGACACCGCCTGCCCTTGTCATATCAGTCACTATCAGTGACTGATAGTAATTGGCATGTGATATGTTGTTATTTAGTGGTCTGTAGTTCTTAAGGTAAAATTGTAGTGTTGGAGGTCCACCTTTTCCTTCATTCCACCGCCCCACCATCCCCAGTAGTTAGCACTAGGTTAGGGGTCTTGGAAGATCGAGGGTTTCAGGGGAAAGAGGACAAAACAGGCGATATATAGCAAGCAGGGTGGTGGGAGGGAACTCTAAGGATAGTATATGCACTTCTGGGAAAATTATCAAAAAAACTACAATGTGGAAACATCTTAGGACAAACTAAACTATAAATCTAATCGAACCTAATCTAACCTAACTTGATCTAATCTAGTATGAAATAGCATCGCAATATTGATTAAACTACTATGCCCTGACAAAAGCCATCCTAACATTAAAAACATTACAGACATGTTTTGTAATAAGCACACTATCACCTTGCATTGTTTAATGTTAATGATTAGAAAGATCCAACTCTAGATTTATAAATTATCAGAAATAAGTTAACAAATTTATTAGAATGAGTAAATGTTTTTCTATTTTAAATTTTTAACAAACCTTTTTTTCCTGCTGTTCTAATTACAAAAGTAGAATTCAATAGTTAAATCAGTACACTGACCACCACCACCACCACCACCACCACCACCACCACCTTGTCTTCTTGCCTTAGCCGCACCAATGGCCAGGCTGTGGATGCGGGCCATAACACCTCGAGGGCGGCGGGTGTACCTGGCGGCAGCGACAGCCCTGTGCCTGGCCTCCGCAACGCTCCTGGTGCTGCGGTCCTGGGCTGCCCGGCTGTCCCTCCCCACCCTGGACCTGACAGAGCAGCAGTACCAGGCAAACAACCACTACCTGGAGTCCAGCTACCTGCGATACTCCAAGCAAGAGTGGGAGCAGCGCATTGAGAAGGAGAGTGCTAAGAAGATCACTTGGTTGGTTCAGGTACAAATGTATTACCCTTTGATTTTGATACATAGAGAATTAAAGAGTGAGAACAGTGGATTGAGATGAAGAGTGCCAAGAAGATCAGGGGATTCGTTTAGGTACAAATGTATTACCCTTTGAATTCATTGATTTTGATATATAAAGGATTAAAGACTGGGAACAGCAGATAGAGATGCACATTATTGTTATACCCTGACAGTAAACTTGTTAAGATACAGTTACTTGAAGTTTCTCAAAGTTTGGATGCATTTTCTGACAAATTTTGGAGATTGCATATTCTGCTCCTGCATTGGACTTTGGACTGTGAAGTGGTGTGTTATGGCTATATTCTTTGTGGGGATGCAGTGCTGTGTTAGTGATGCCTCTGTGTTCCAGGTGTCAGATCTTCACCTCCGGACTGGTGCAGCTGAGGAGGTACAACACTTTCAGGAGTTTGTTGATGATGTCATTATGCTGCTGAGGCCTCCTGCTGTGCTGGTGACAGGTGCTGCTGCTATATCTCTCTCTCTCTCTCTCTCTCTCTCTCTCTCTCTCTCTCTCTCTCTCTCTCTCTCTCTCTCTCTCTCTCTCTCTCTCTCTCTCTCTCTCTCTCTCTCTCTCTCTCTCTCTCTCTCTCTCTCTCTCTCTCTCTCTCTCTCTCTCTCTCTCTCTCTCATCTCAATTTGTTTTCAGCTTTGATTTACTAACATGCTATTTTATGATATCATATCTTAATAGTAATGTTCTATTCTTATGTTATTTTTTGTTATATTTTTCCTATTTTCTTATGTATCAATATTTGTATTATGATATTTTGGACAGAATTGCAAAATTATTATAGTATGGCACTTTACACTAATCTGTCAATTTCTCCTCAGGTGACTTGACCAACAGCAAAACCTTTGGAGTGAAGCTTGCACAGCTGCCACAGGAGTGGGATTTGTATCAGCGTTCAGTGAAGGACCGCTTGACACTGCACAACACCACACACTGGCTTGACCTCCCAGGGAACCATGGTAAGCCTGAGCACTAGTGGTGGAGGGTGCCTCTGTTTGAGTCTCCTCTTCCTGCTGTTTTTATTTGGTTGTATATTTCTTGTATGCCAGCCCTGCATTAGCTTTGGGAAAATATTACAAAAGACCTTAAATTTCTTCATGGTTGTAAATTCTGTTTGTTTGAATAAGTTGCTTTTTAGAGCATTCTGCTGCCTTTGAAAGTATTATGTTAGAGAGAGGTGTTTCTAGCACTGTGATTATATTTTCTTTTATGGAAAGGCTCAATCTGATTCTGTTCTTCACATCAGACAACTTTGATGAGGTGCAGCACTCCCACTTCAAGGCCCATGCGATACAGTCACACCTTGGAGACCCCAAACGCAGACTTGGCACAACGGTCCCTGGCAGTGATGGACACAATGTCACTCTGCTGCCCATCGATGCCTCACTCATGCCAGGCATCAGGGCTTTCAACTTCCTGGGCTATCTCTCGGAGGAGGAGTACTCCAGAATCCAGGAGGCTGCTATCAGTGAGTCTAGCTAGAACTAAACCATCCTTGAGGTGATTCATGGTGTACAAAATGTTTGTAAAGGAAAAATTCTTTGCATCCATCAGCACTGTCACCTGGTTGAAGATAGACGTACATTTTCAATCCTTTGACTATTAGTGGAGAGAACATAAGAACATAAGAAAATGAGGGAAGCTGTAAGAGGCCATTAGACCTATTCGTGGCAGTCCTTGTGTGAAATATTAGTTCACTACACCACTCTTTTGTCAGTTACAAGATCTTTAGAAGTCTTACTCAAAACTTACACCAGACTGTTGTAATAAGCTGAGAAGATGGAGGAATTAGGCATTAAATAAGGAAGATGAAGTAACACCCCCCTTTCCATCATTACAGAAGCACGTGCCAAGGGTGAGGTGGTGGTGTTTTATGGCCACTACCCAAGTAACAGCATTGTGTCACCTCGGGACGTGAAGAAGCTCCTCTCCCTTGGTGCGGCCTACCTGTGTGGCCACCTGCATACTGCCTTTGGTTTGCTGGACCCCATGTGGACCAGGCACTCCTCTGGCCTGCTGGAGGTGGAGCTGGCAGACTGGTATCGTAATCACAGGTAATTTTTATTCAGTGATCCATTGTCCCCTGAAATATTGAAAGATGGAGGTGGTGATGATGGTGGCATTGAACCACACTGGAACCTTGAAATTATAGTAAAGATGAAGTTATTTGAAAGCTAAAAAAGGAGTGGGCATCAGTGCTACAATAATGGATGAAAAATTAGGGTGACAAAATAGTAGACTAGATATGGTAAGAGTAGATGAGGTAGACAAAGAACTAAGAGGACAGATAAGCCTGAAACTGTGTTAGGATGAGTTAGACAAACAGGCAGCCTGGAGAGATGAATTGAGAAGCAAAGATACCTGTGTGTGTTGCAGTGGAACCGTAGGAACTGATGATATTGATTATGATTATTTTGGAACATCATTGAGTAACTCTAATCGAAGGAATTTGATAGATGGAGATAGGTAGATATGTTTCATACAGGGACTGCCACATATAGGTCAGGCTGATGGCTTTCTGCTTCTCCTATTACTGGAATGATTGTATTAAGATCTCATTTTCTCACTGAGTTTATGTTCCATTATTACTGTGTCCATATTTGCCTTTACCAGACCAAGAAATTAGCAATGAGAGGTGTGTATCATTCCTCCCTCCACAGGTTCCGCATCTTATCTGTGGACAATGACCAGGTGAACTGGGTGGATGTGGTGCACCCCTCCTGGCCGGTGGTGATGGTGGCTCGGGTGCAGCGCTACACCATGGGCCACGGTGCCTTCAGATACATGTTGAGGTGAGTGGCTCTGCTGTGTCTGGAGGGGGACAGGGAGATATGCCATCTTAAGACCACCACACCAGGATTGATTCATTTTGTACACTCAGTCAATTATCATTTCTGATTTGTAAATGTGAAACCTTGTCCAAATTGTCAATCCTTGTATCTTTTTAGTACCCAGGCTGTACCAACAGTGGCATAACAGGTCTAAGCAGAATATATAACATGATATTGTGATAAGTATTGCTTCTCTAATGCGTAACAGAGCTTAGGAGTATCCATAACATGACAAAACGACTTGAGTTCCTCCTCTCATTCATAGCAGGATGTATCAGAACATATATCTTGATAACATGATTTGAGTTACTCCTATTTCAAACTGTATAAATAGGGAAAACAGCCTTGATATGTGCATGTAGCTATGTGTATGACTGCTCCCTATTTGAAACATTAGTATAGATAGAAAAAAACAGCTTTGGTATGTGCATGTATGTATGTATGAGTATGTGTGTGACTGCTCTTCTTCAGACTGCTGGTGTTCAGTAATGAGGAGGTGCTGTCTGTGTCGGTGAGGGTGGATGACAACTTGGGCCACTGGATCACATGTCAGCACCGGTCAGGGCCGCTCTACACCGCCACTGTGGACATTCAGCTGGAGGCATGGGACCCACAGATCTCTGAAAAGGATTTTGTCAAGACTCTGCAGGTTGGGAGCACTTTCTGGGGGGAGAACTGTGTTTGTTACATTAATTTTATGTTCCTCATTTTATTTGTACATGTGCGTGTTGGTGATTGAAGTGAGAGAGAGAGAGAGAGAGAGAGATTGTTTATTTATTAATTAGCAAAGTATTTTTATTTACAACCTTGGAGAACATAAAATCATTAAACAAGAATATGATGAAATGATGAAGCAAATATGATCAATTCATCCAGATAAAGCACAACTTTCACAGATTTCTGAGAGAGAGAGAAACAGCCTGACTGATAGACTGACTGATTGACTGACTGACTTCCTCCCTAATTTCCGCCATGTTCCTCAGGTGCTGGTGGGTAACACGTCTGGCAGCAAGTCTCTCCTGAGGGTGGGGATGGATGGCACTGGTTTTGAGCGTCCACAGCCGTCCTTCCTGGCCACTTCCCTCCTCTCTGTCAACTTTCATGACATGGTAACTGTTTGCTGCCTCCTCTGGTAATCATACATAGTTATTATGGTATGAAGGTTGGAATTGGAAGTTTGATCATTTTTACCTTTCACAATTGGTCTAAATTAATTTTCTCCATTTAGCTTTAGAATTTAAGATGGTAATCATATTTATATATTCTAGTGTAAGAATGAGCAGACTATTTTTCTTGGATTTGGATATTTATACTTGTTTTGTTATTTGTAATGGTGTTATTTTTTCTGTCCCTCAAGTTCTTGTTTGTGTATGTGATGGGCATTGGGTCGTGCTGTCTGCTGCTGTGCTGCTGCTGCCTGCTGCTGGTGATGGTGAGGAAGCAAGGTGGGCAAGAGAAAGGAAGCTGCTCTCTTATTTTAATCTGGTGTTCCCTACTGAAGAAATGCTGCAGGTTTAGGAGAATGAAATGTGCAGAACCTTGGACTTGGGAGGGGAGCATATTGAGACTCCTGTCATTGCAATACCCAGGAGGGAATTCAAAGTGTTAGCTGACAGAGTAGATCAGATCATTCATTGCTGATATATTTACTGTTTGATGGTAATGATGTTCATATTATTCATTGTGTTGCTAGTCTATCTTGTTTGTAAATGTACTCATTATACAAATTTGTTTAGTCTCAGTTACATTTTATTTACTGATTGATTGATAAAATTATGCTAGTTTATCAGTCAGCAATGATAATTGAGCATGTCTGAGTGCATTGAGTATCCTGTAAGAGAGAGAGAGAGAGAGAGAGCAGTGTGATAATGTGTTTACCAATGAGATGTATGTTTGTGTGTGTTGATCATTAGTTGTGTTGGATACCACATGAGTGATGCGTATGTGTGTGTGTGTGTTGCAGTGAGGTGTGTTCAGATGCTGCCCAAGAAGTTGATCAACATTGCATCCAGTCTGAGTCATAGGCAGCTTGTGTTCACCCTCCTCCTTGTCTTCCTCCTCTACCCAAGCATAGGTTAGTATGTCTCATTTTCTCCTTCACTGCTCACTAGTATTGTATCTTAAGAGGGTGAAAAAAGTGTTCATGATACTGTCACTAGATAAACAGGACTCATTTCTACTACCAATCAAGTCTCAAGTAGCTTTGGTTAGCCATGAATGTCCTCTCACTACAACTGCATTTCTATATTCTTAAATTTTCTTCAGCTCCTTTATTACTGGGACACATCTTCACATTTATTTTGCTTATTTGTTGATTTTATACAGCTTCAGAAATTTATGTAGGGATTAAAATGGTAAAGACTCTAGCTGTTGATCATCTGACCTCCATAGACCCTTCCTAATGTAAATAAAATCCTCTCACCTCACAAAAAACTCATAAAAATGTGTCCCAGTACCAAAGAGGTTAAATATTTCATTAGTTGTTGTTAAGGTCTTCAAAAGGAAAAAAATAGAAGACTTGCATGAAAAGACCCATCACCATCACTCATGCCTTGTTGTGTTTTCAGGTCCATGGTACATTGGGCCACTAGCAAGAGAAGAATTTGGTGCAGTGTTCATGTGGGGAATATTTGTGGAGTCCTCAACACTTCCTGGCCAACTCACATACCCTGATGCATTCTTCCTGGTGAGACACAGCCTTTGTTACACATTTCTTTTTTAATTTTCTTTTCTTTTCATTTTTCTTTCTCTTTTCTTTTTCTTTTTCTTTTTTCTTTTCTTCCTGGTGAAACACAGCCTTTGTTACATGTTTCCTCTGTTCCTGGTACTGTTATGTTCAGTGGTCATTTAGCATCACATTCACCACCACTGTGTTTATTGTTATCCCTTAACCCATGTAATATATTTTAACCCCTTCAGTTCTTGGATGCATTTTCACATTTATTCTGCTTAGTATTTGTCGCTTTTGTACAGCTGCAGAAACTTATGTGAGGGTTGAAATAGTACAAACTCTGGCCATTAATCTTCTAACCTTCATAGTCTCTTCTAATGTCAACAAAATTGTCTGATCACACCCAAAACTCGTGGTAAAAATGCGTACTAGTATTGAAGGGGTTAAACTGTTGTCTTCAAAATGTTAAAGAAATGAATTAGAAGAGATGATTGTTTGCCTAGTAATACACTTTTTTCAGTCGTAGTCATTTTATGTTTCTCCCCACAGTGGCTTACATTGCAACTTCCTGTCTTTGCCATCATCTTCCTGAAAAAAATGCTGAGGTATGTGTGTCCACCCTTAACTAACACTGTGGCATTTAGAATGGGATGTTGCATAGACTGCTCTGTTCTATGTGAGGTTGACATGGCTAAGAGTGTAAATGATATAGATGTGAGTGTGGTGTCTTGTCGGGGCTTGGTACACAGATAGATCTAATATTGAGGCAGGTGCTGCTAAACTAGACATTTTTTCCTGCAATTTGGTTCATCTTCCTTATTAACAAAGTACCACATCAATCTAGAAAAGCCATGTTATAGAAACAGACCCACAGAAGCCACATTACCAGGCCATCCTTCTTTGCAGCTACGAGTCAGCACGGCACAGGTGTGGGAAGTGGCTGGCGGTGGGGATGGGGATCACCTTGGCGGGACAGGTGCCTGGGATACTGGCCTGGCTCATCCTCGACTCCATCCTCCTGAACGGCCCACTGCGACTCTTCCTCTCTCTCCTTGCCATTGTCCTCTGGAGGCTTTGAAAGGGACATTTGCAGAAAGTGAGAAAGAACATTAAATACAGAGAAAAGAAATGCAACTTGTCACAGCTTCTGAGTGTAATTTTACCTTCTTGGCTGGGCCTCATGTTACTGACCATCTTGCTGATAAGGTCAAGAAATAACAATACTATTCTTATGACTAGAGCCCTGTTAGCCACTAGATCCTTGTTTGGGGAATGTAACTGTGGGCATTATGAAGCAGCAAAGAAAAAAGGAACATATCATTTTTTCTTGGGATTTTTATGCATCCTAAGTAAGTGCATTCTTTCCACCTGAGTGTTACATGTGTGTGATCCTTAATGTGTTGTTTTGGTGCCAATTTCATTTGATTGATTGATGCGAGCAGTTTGGATTAATGCTATAAGAGATCTGATGTTTATGATCTGCCATTCTGTCTTATTTGCCTTTGTTGATTTGCATGAGAGGATTTGTAAAGTGTTGTATGTTTACAAGATTTATATTAATAAGGACCTTAGGTGTTGTGTTGTGTGTGTGTGTGTGTGCGTGCGTGCGTGCGTGCGTGCGTGCGTGCGTGCGTGCGTGCGTGTCCAGCAGGTCATTATCTACTTTTAGGCTTATGATTACAAGATGTGTCTCCTTATTTGATTGCATCTTGGTGATGATCTACAACAACATGGTCTCATTTTCTATGTTATACATTTAAGTCTGTTAACATTTAAGGTTTGTATTGGAGAGACAGATAAGCTTTACTGTGTGCTGAGCTATGCAACTGCACAAGGATTATAAATTATTGGCTGAATGGTTATGAACTGTATGATCCAGATTATTATGTAGAGACCCCAAACAAAGGACTTCATCAACTGTATTGAGCAGTTTGATGTCTTTTCAGGTATGGGGTCCCTGAGAACTGAGATGTATTAAGGTCTCAGAGTTGGTTGTGTTATTGGTTATTGTTGGGCTGTGGTTGTGATGGATTGTGTACCATTTGTCTCATCTACTTACAGCAGCACATATTCTAAGTAAATGACATATTATTGTTAACCTGACTTCTTCCAATTTGAGAACTTGTTTTTCCATTAAACATGGGCTGCTGACTTAATTTCTTTTCTAGTCACTATAGTTCAGTCTTCTGGTTAGCATGAAGTCAGTGTTTGTCCTCTTTTCTCTATAATATATCTAGTCCCTCGGGCAACACCCTCTAAGGGCATGACCAGCATGTGGGTTTAGATTTTGGACATAGAGAAATTGGCTCCTTGAGGGACTCCTTTGTGTATTTGGTGAGGTCAGGTGCAAAATGGAAACAAAATTTTATGTGACTGGCATCCCTTTACGATATAGGGATGCTAGCTTTAAGCAGCACCTGCCTTCTCCACCTTTACTTTACTGGATACCTCTTGTCATTGTCAGTCCTGTACTGCTTGTATTCTCAGAAGTCTCATTCCTCTCCTATTTACCTTTTACATTATTGTTAGGATGGATGTCAGGTGATTGTATCAGCCAGCACCCATAAATGTGCTGTAGGTCCTGCTGTGTTGTCTGCTGTTCAAGCACTGTCAGTTATTGGCATGCTATTTTACTCAGTTAAAAACTGTGTTTAATGAACAGTTATAAATAATATTTACAGAATTTTACTGGTATAGTCTTGACTCAGCTCAGCCTAGTCATGGTAATATACATAATATTACAGTTTTATGAGTCAGTATAAAGCCTTTCAGTAGCACATTGAGTGTAACCTGGTATTCATCATGCAGTGATCAGTGTCTCCTTATGTAGGAAACTTTGACATAAGTAGACCTTTAGACCGAAAACCTCAGCCCCTCACAGGGCTTACAAGGTCTTCCAAGTGAATATAATGTGCATGAATGTAAGTTAAAGGTAGAGATAACAACACATGTTTGTATGCTGAAGAGGGAATCCAGTCATGGCTTGCCTAAAAGAGTTGTGTGGCACTAGACTGTATCAAACAAAGCAGGGATTCCCAGACCTTGTTCCCAAAGCCACACCCAGAGCTTGTAATTAATGAAGGAGCCACTACATTATAAATTGTGATTTGTTGAATACAGGTTTCATTGAGTGGAAAATTCATAATCAGCAATGCCATTAATTTATATTGTAGAAAGGTGACATGAGCCTCTAATGTACTGTAATGGGGCCTGCTGTTGGCTGCTGGGTGTGTCCTGGGAATGTATGGTGTAATGACAAATGGCATGGAAATACTGTAAGGACATCAATGATCTATGTGAACACTTTGGTCTCTGATACTGGCCCCCTCTGTGTGCAAGTAGCAGGGCAGACCTTAGTGCTGCAACTGACACCCTGACATCACACACCAAAGATTGATGATAGAGGTTAACAGGATCATTGGAGGAAGAATCTGCTCTTGTGTCTTATGTATAATAAATAGGTATGTAAGATGGGTGGTGATGAGGCATACAAACCAAGGATAACAGATAGACAGAAGTAGTAGGTAGTCTTTACACCTTGATACAGACAACAGTGTAGGTATTAGTGCTGTCTTATGTATTATCCACTTGTAGTGAGGTGTTCTGAGTCTCTTGGCTTGAAATAAAAAAAAAGAGCAAATTCATACCTGAGCTATACATTTATTATCATGTGTATTTATTTATTTATTTTTTTATTCTCTCAATTTTACAATATTGCACCGATTTCTTTTCATATACCTTGATTGAAATCTTGGAGGAAAGATGAGATTGAAATAGCTTAATAGAGTGAAAAGGGAGCTTTCTAAAAACAGGCTGAATTATGGATGTGAAGGGAGGTTAACATACAATGAATAAGTAAATTGCACTGTGTGTGTGCAGAATATAATATAGCCATGGGTGTAGATTCCTTTGAAATAGTAGGGGAGGGAATGCAGAAAAGTGCATAATTCAAGATGGGCCAAGTTTGAGCTCCGCGTGTGTGTGTGTGTGTGTGTGACGGAACGGGATCGTGAGTCGCCGGGTGAGGCGAGGCAAGGTGAGGAGCGGCGCGTGTTGAACATTTCCCTGGTGTGGAGGTGTACTGGCCGAGTGAGCCGCCTCTGTGGTGTCCCCTGCTGGTGTGCCACAGACAGACGTGAGCCTCAGCAGTGCCAGGGTAAGGACAGGGCACCCCAGGCGTGGCGGTGACGTGAGGTTGTCATGTGTTGCGTCAGGCACCACCAGCTGTGTTGCACCTGCCTCACACACCACGCCTCGTGTCCCCACCACAACACACTCATTCCTAGGGGCAGGACCCACTCCCACCCAGCCAACAGCAACATATACTGTATGGCTGCATACTGAACTGATGGACTCCCGACACACACACACACACCCTCTGCTAACCTTGCCTCAGAGCGAGACAGCTGTCACCTTGTGGTCTTTACTCCTGATAAGGGAGTGTTGACTGTACATATATAAGCTCATACGGATAAGCAGCCCTTTCGTGTATCCTTTCTCAAAAGTATCACTTCTAATTGGATGGCAAATTTGGAAAACTAGGGTCTCTTGTAACAAAAAATCGGTAAATTTTTACTTTAACACCAGTCTCAAGTTGGCTTTTCCTACCCTTCCCATCTGTTAGAGCTTTCCATACTGAGTAATTTGATTGTCTTTCAGATGTCGCGCAAAAAGCTGGAAGATCTGCTGGCCATTGAGCAGCAGACACAGAAGCAATGGGAAGAGACGAAGGTGTTTGAGGAAGATGCACCAACCAAAGGGAAGGTTGAGAAGTACCTGGCCACCTTCCCTTATCCTTACATGAATGGCCGCCTCCACATGGGCCACACCTTCACCCTAACTAAATGCGAGGTGTGTATTTAACTAGACAGCAGCAGAATTTACTTTAAGGTGTGTATTTTTTGAAGTCTTTTACATATAGATCCCAGTGATTCAAGGACTACAGCATATATTTAGTCATGCTGCATAATACATTTCAAAATTGCCTATTTTTAGACTTACCTGCAATTTATAGCTGTCACTATTTCCTCAGTATACCAAAAGATATTTTTATGTGACCTCAGTTTACTTTTTTGATAAATAAGACTTTTGAGTTGTCATTGTTTACTTTGACCAAACAAGGTAAATAGAGCCATTCATGCCCACTGCTTAAGTTATATCCAAGACTTGTGAACTGGTTGTGGTTTCACTCCACCTTCTCTTGATTTGAGTGTGTCATGCTGTTGCTTCTAGTAGAGTTTTCCCTTCTTAGTCATATTTTGTCATTGCCCTTATCTGACTCTCTGTGAAATGTCTCCCACTCTCTCTCTCTCTCTCTCTCTCTCTCTCTCTCTCTCTCTCTCTCTCTCTCTCTCTCTCTCTCTCTCTCTCTCTCTCTCTCTCTCTCAGCAGCATCATGGCTTTATTGCTGCTTTTTGTTGCAGTTTGCCGTTGGATATCACCGGCTGAAGGGCAAGAAATGTCTCTTCCCATTTGGTCTTCACTGCACAGGTACTGGACATTTACTGATGCATTTTTCTTCAATAAGGATTACTTGGCCTTCCTCTTATTGTTCAGTGATGTAGATTTTGTTTGATTATTTTCTCCCTGTATGTGTGTGTGTGTGATTGCAGAGAAATTACTATTATTACCTTAACATTTCTTAAAAGAGCCTCAGGTCTTTGAAGTTTTTGTTCTATCAATCATTCCCCCCAAATTAGAATTTGTATACCAAACTTTGAAATATATATGTCCCATCATTCCCTATAAAGGAAACCCATTTGTGAACACTCATCTAGAGGCATGTCATTCACCAACACAGCTCCCTCCACTGACAGGAATGCCTATCAAGGCAAGTGCAGACAAGCTGAAGCGGGAAGTGGCTGACTTTGGCTGTCCCCCAAAGTTCCCTGAGGAGGAAGAGGAGCAGCAGCAGGAGGTACAGGAAGTCACCATCAAGGATAAATCAAAGGGCAAAAAGGTGAGACATCTAATGAGTCAGAGAGAGAGAGAATTATTTACTTGTTGCTGTGTCTTGCTTCCTATATGATACCATTGCCATTGTGTATATATATCAATGAATCTGTTAGTCAGTCCTTTCAAGTTCACCTTTTAGAGAACCATGGAAACAGAAATTTATCTCAAAGCATGCAAGTTAACAATTAGAAGTCATCACTGGGTACTAAATCCTATTAGATATAACTGACCATGCCAGAAAATGTTGTGATCCTCAAGACTGTAGCATGAGATGTGAAGGATGTAATCTGTCCTTTGCACACCAGTCAGTCTTAACCTTTATATCATATCCTATACCCAGAGCAAGGCTGCAGCCAAGACAGGAGGTGTGAAGTACCAGTGGCAGATCATGCAGAGTCTTGGGCTGCAGGATAATGAAATTCAGCAGTTCACTGATGAGGACCACTGGTTGCGTTACTTCCCGCCTCGCTGCATTGAAGACCTCAAGCGCCTCGGCCTGCACACTGACTGGCGCCGCTCTTTCATAACCACTGACCGTAACCCGTACTACGACTCCTTTGTGCGGTGGCAGTTCTTCCGCCTCAGGGAGAGAAAGAAGATCCAGTTTGGAAAAAGGTCAGTGCCTCTTGTTCTGGTTGTGGTACTTTTTATGGCAAAGTGTTGGTTAAGGTGTTCGGGTATTTAAGGGGGGGGTTAAGGTGGGTGTTATGCTCTTTTGCCTCACTTTTCATGTTCCTCCACTGTGGATCAAACTAAAATACTTAAATTCGTGTCTATTTTTTTTAACATTAAGTCAAATTTTGTAATATTCATGATATTTGTTGCATGAAGAGCTGTCAGTGATACTCAAGAAATTTCATGAGGACTAAGGTATATTTTATTGGTTTTCATAAGGTTTTCTTCAGATAATATAGCATAGGTGTTAGAGAAAGGTTTAAGGAGAAATTATATGTTTGTTGCTCCTCCAGGTACACAATCTACTCCCCTAAGGATGGCCAGCCTTGCATGGACCACGACAGGTCATCAGGAGAGGGGGTCGGGCCACAGGAATACACCCTCATCAAGATGCGGGTGCAGGAGTTGACCGGCAAGCTGAAGACTCTCGCTCCCAGGCCTGTGTTCCTCATAGCCGCTACCCTGAGACCAGAGACCATGTATGGCCAGACCAACTGTTGGCTCGGCCCAGACCTGACTTATGTTGCGGTGGAGACCAAACAGAAGGAGGTGGTGGTGTGCACACGCAGGGCAGCACGGAACATGGCCTACCAGGAGATGCTGAGTGTTGAGAATGAGGTGAAGCCAATTCTAGAAGTGAAGGGAAAGGAGCTTATGGGACTCAAACTGGCAGCCCCACTCACTAGCTACAGGACCATCTACACCTTGCCCATGCTCACTGTGAAGGAAGACAAGGGCACTGGAGTGGTAACCTCAGTGCCTTCTGATGCACCTGATGACTTTGCAGCCCTGGTGGACCTGAAGAACAAGCCGGCTCTGAGGGAGAAGTACGGCATCACAGAGGAGATGGTCAATGTGGAACCTGTGCCCATTATTGACGTCCCTGAGTATGGAACTTTGAGTGCTCCAACGATTTGTCAGATGATGGGCATAAAGTCCCAGAATGATAAGGACAAGCTGGTAGAAGCCAAGGAGAAGGTCTACCTGCGAGGCTTTTATGAAGGAACCCTCATTGTGGGAGAGTTCAAGGGCAAGAAGGTTCAGGATGTCAAGAAAGGAATACAGGAAAAGCTGGTTAAGAGCAAGGAGGCGATGGTGTACCAGGAGCCAGAGAAGCAGATCATTTCCCGGTCAGGAGATGAGTGTGTGGTGGCTCTGTGTGACCAGTGGTACCTGGATTATGGCGAGCCCAAGTGGCGGGCAGAGACTCAGAAGAACCTGAACAGCTTGGAAACTTACCACGAAGAGGTAAGGCGGAACTTTGAAGCCACGCTGGACTGGCTGAAGGGCCATGCCTGCTCCAGAACTTATGGTCTTGGCACCTACCTGCCTTGGGATGAGAATTGGCTGATTGAGTCCTTGTCTGATTCCACTATTTATATGGCTTACTATGCAGTGGCCCACATTCTGCATCCTGATGTGTATGGTCAAGAGAAGGGTGAGTTTGGCATCACTCCAGAGCAAATGACACCTGAAGTATGGGATTATATATTCCACCAAACTAACAAGCCACCCAAGACACCCATCAAGAAAGAAGGGCTGGAGAAAATGAGACATGAGTTCGGCTTTTGGTACCCCGTGGACTTGAGAGCATCAGGGAAAGACTTGGTGCCCAACCATTTGACGTACTACTTGTACAACCACACTGCCATCTGGCCAAGTCAGCCTGACAAGTGGCCTCAGTCCATCAGAGCTAATGGTCACCTGCTTCTAAATTCAGAGAAGATGTCAAAGTCAACTGGGAATTTCCTGACATTAGTGGATGCTCTTAATAGCTTTGGGGCAGATGGGACCAGACTGGCCCTGGCTAACTCTGGAGACTCTGTGGAGGACGCAAACTTTGAAACTCAAGTAGCAGACTCTGCCGTGCTCAGACTCTGGACGTTTGTGGAGCTGGTGAAGGAAATGCTATCAGAAAAGGCCTCAATGCGCAGTGGCTCATCCCTAACCGTTAACGACAGGATGTTCACCGCAGAGATGAACCTGAAGATAAAGGAAGCCGATGAACATTACAAGAACTTGATGTTTAAGGAAGCCCTTCGGACCTGCTTCTTTGAGTACAGTAACTTGTTCCACCAGTACAGGGAGAGAGCACAGGTTCAAGGGGGACTTCACTGGGATCTTGTCCATCGTTACTTCACCACACAAGTAATTATTTTGTCTCCAATCTGTCCACATGTGTGTGACTATGTGTGGCAGAAAGTGCTGGGTAATAAGGGGTCTATCCTTAATACCACCTGGCCAGTCATCGAGGAGCCTGACCTCACCCTGGTGCAAGCTTCTGAATACCTTGCCGAGGCTTCTCACCGTTTCCGTCTCCGCCTGAAGGCCCACATGACGCCCAGCAAGCCTAAGAAAGGAGAGGCACCGGCACCACCCCAGGTACCCTCACATGGTATTATCTGGATTGCCAAAACCTTCCCCAAGTGGCAGAGCACCATTCTGGCAACAATGCAAGAACTTTACAAAGGCAACAACAATTGCCTCCCTGATAACAAAACACTCAGCAAGGCTCTGGGTGCCAATCCTGCCCTTAAGAAGTACATGAAGAAGGTTATGCCATTTGCTCAACTGGTGCGAGAAAGAATGAACACCATTGGAGAGAAGGCCCTCAAGAACACTGTCGACTTTGACGAACGAAGCATCTTGGAAGAGAACCTGGATTATGTACGTGGAACTCTGGACTTGGAGGGGCTGAGTCTGGGATGGACCGAAGACTGCGACAATGAGCGCACACAGGAAGAAGTGGTGCCAGGAGAACCTTTCATCACCTTCACCACAGCTCCTAACCTCCCTCTCACTCTGATCAACCCTCAAGCTCATGCCGGCCTCTTCCAGTGTTGTCTGCCCATTTATGAGGGAGACACTGTGGCTGCCCTGGTGACGCGCCTCAAGCGACGGGAGCGAGCCATCAAGCCTTCCATGAAGGTCACACTTCACAGGTATAGGGATCCTGTGCTTGGCCCTCGCGTCATGCCAACACTGGCAGGACTACTCCAGGGTATGGAAGAGATGGGTGAGCAGGTGACACTCTCACTGAAGGACAATGCTGTTCACTTTACCTCAAATGGGTCCACACTTTTCCTTGGATCAAAGATCCTTTACATGGCACTGTAGTATTCTGTGTTTGGAGTGTGGATGGGGTAGGATGTTGGGGAGATGAAGTATTTTACAGTGGATTCTAGGTGGGGGGAATATCTATAAAAAGCAGCAACTTTATAATTTATAATCCAAAAGATTTGCATATAAAGTTACTAAAGGTTACACAAACTTACTGCCAAGTTATGTACAAGCTGCACATTGCAGGCTCATCATACACATATGTCACCCTGGAGGCAGTGATATTGTGATGCATTGTACAGACATTGATTGAAGTCACACATGCAATACAATAATACACTCAGGATAAATCTAGCTATGATTGTGGAAGATAAAGGAAAACACAGACTGTGAGGTGAATACTATTTCTGACTACCTTTTCCCATAGGACTTCATCAAGAGAATGTGGTTCACAGACCAAGCCTTTGAGACTTGTCAGGAATAAAGTACTCTCCTCACAGCCTGCATTTTCCTTCATTACCTTCCACCACTTGTCATAATGTTTCCACCTTTCTATGATTGTTAACTGTAGCTCTTCTTGGAAATTCATTATGCTATGACTTAACTCAATCTAGTAATTTTGTTAATCTGATTATTCTTTGAATGTAGTGATGCATTATGCTATATGCCAACCAAACATTTTATAAATGTCACTGCATACATGAAAATTATTATGGTTAACAACAAACTAATTGCAAATTGCAGTAAACATTGTAAGCAAACTGGAGATATAAGAAGCAAATTAGTTAAATACTACAAAAATGAAGAACAAATAATTTCTCAAGTTTGATAAGAGAAAAGACAAAATTAATGAAGTTTGACTTGCTTAACATGGGGTTCATAATTACTAAATAAGTGGAAGCTACAATGTTCTCCAATCACAGAGCCTCTGATCAGCCTGGAGCAACCCACATACACTTGGTAGTAGTTTAACATTGGCAGATTCATTCACCATTGTGTTTGTTACAATTCATCAACATTTTATAAATATAGATACTCATGATGTATATGGTTTTAAACACTTTCATGTTTCCAAAACTGTTTACTATTGCTGTCATTCAAAATGATTGCCACAGGGTAGACTTTGTGCTCAAACACTCTCATTACCTCTCACAACATTCACTGTCTAACATTCTCCCACTTTCACACACACACACACACTCTACGGGCCCTGAGGGACTCCCACTCATACAAAAACATTGGTCATTACCTTCTGCCATACTCAACATTACAACTTAAATTCTACTCAGTTTTTTTGGAATTATGCACATGCCAACCATCCCGGCCACTCTATAGTACACATCACCACAGTGGATTGATTTGTACTTAACATTGCAGCAACAATGTCCTGGATGCCATTACATTCTAATGAAACTAATTTGCTGGAGAGCACTGATCGAACTCAAGGACTGGAAATAATTTTCGTGAAATAAAAAAAACTCTGCCTTATGTCATCAACATACAAGGAAGATAAAAAATTCCATCTGCTTCTCAGCCAGCTGGGCATACATGATATGGACAATGTTGTTGCTTTGTCTTGATCAATCAGTCTATATTATCTGTCTGCCTATCCATTTAATATAAATCACAAGCAACATAACAACAATAACAATTCTACCTGGCAATCACCTTGGAAGAAAATAATGTAAGTGTAGTATATTTACAATGAAAATACCACAGCGATGAATCTCACGTCAATGAAATGTTAACTGGAATAAACATTACAAATTGATAGGTCAAACTCAACAATTAAAGGAAATTATTAATAATATGTGATCCCAAAGCTAAGTGACTGAGTAGCTTCTAGAATGTCTATTGCTTCAAGGTAATTGTCAAAAGATGTCTTTTGGAAACCAGTAATACTGAAGTGTTCCAGCCTCTCCTTCCAGCTGGGCTTCTTCTGCAGACTCAGCAAGGACTCCTCTATCCTCTTTACCAGCTCAGCTGCAACATGTCATCAAATGTTAACACCAGTGAAAGTATTGTTACATCAATAATATAAACTAACATATTCACTGTTTTCGTCAACAATAGCTGGCAAAATCAACTGATAGCCAACAATCATTCATATCAGTGGAGGGTTTTTTTCGTGTAGGTAAGGAAATCTGGCCAAGGGCAACAAAAAATTAAACAAAAAGACCTACTTAATACCAGTCTGCAAGCAACTCCAAAAAAAATTAGCCAAAAGATTGGGATAAATGTCTTGAAACTTCCCTCTAAGATGAGTTCAGGTACCAAGGAATAGCTCACCTGGTAGTTTTGAATTGAAAATGATGGGGTGGGGCGGTAGAGGACCCCAAGACACCTGTAGATGTAGCTCCGGCTCCTGGTAGTAGTGGCGGGTCAGGTAATTGGACAGGGACAGGGAATCCACCACTGCTACCTCAGCTTTCTTGGACACCACCATTTCAATTGAACTCATGTGGTCTCCAGAGGCTGTGGGACCAAAAGATCACAACATTGTTATTATCCTCCACAATGTTATGAAAAATGTATTGTCTTTCTATTAAAAATGAGAAGCATTCTTATACAATTTTTGGTGGTGGAAGATAATTTTTATTATTTGGATTTGTTTGTAAAAAGCTGCTTAGTGAAGCGGTTAGCACAGTGCAGTGTTACTGTTACTGGTTAAACCTGTAACTAGTAAAGTAAATGAAAGCAGTAAACAAGTAAATCCAGTACAGTGAATATATAAACCTTTGAATACACCACACACAAGAAAAACATTGGAGCAAAATCTTCTGCCACCACCATTTCAGCCACAGAGATAATAAGACTTGAAGCAAGACCTTGTATATCTGAGAAGAACGAGGCATCCTCTCCCATCTGCTTCAGCATGCGCAGGACCAGTCTGTTGCTGGCCAAGGAATTCTCTCTTGCATGGACAAACTTGCAGCCTCGGATGTCATAAAACTCCTTCACTCTATCCCTGTAGACACAATCACCACCCAGGGAAGACATCATTGTATGTTTGGTTTGGTCATAAGAATGATATGATCTTATAATGCCTTTTTATGATACTAAATAATATCATCTTCCTCAAGGAAAGGCAAAGTAACAGTATTTCTTTTGAAGCTACAGGATATGATGATTAAGTTAAGTTCATACTAACTTATGGATTAATAGAGATATGGAGACAAGACCCTGTAAGTGTACATAGTTCAGGTCCTTCATAGACACACACACGCGCACACCTACACACACACACACACACTCACTTCACATCCCGATGCACCACAATGTCAGAGTAGTATCCCAGCAGAGTGCCCTTGGTGGGATGCACTGTTACTGCCCCGACAGGCAATAGATGGAAGGGACAGTTGCTGGACCTGTACTCCTCCAGGTAGGCCACTGTGGACACGAACGCTGCAACACACAACACAACAATGAGGATTGAGGAATGAGGAGCTGCAGGATCACTCAACCCATGGAGTGTCTTCATCAACATTGATGAGGTGAAATTGTACATCCTTCCATCAAACATGATTTAAATCCTTAATGACAATATAATCTTCAAACCATTTCTGTAATTTAAAAATTTGCAATAATTAAAAGAGCTTGAAAAATTATATTACAAAATGAAACATAAAAAATTGTACATTATTTAATAATCACACCGTGAAACTCAAGTTCATAAGAATGGCAGATACAGACAATGAATAGATACTAGTACTACAAAATAGAAATAATAGCAACCTTAATGGTGTACTGTTGGGCATCTTCTAATAGGATGAAGTGAGAAAAGAGAAGCTGCTTAAATGGTTTCTCCAAGAAATCAATCAAATTCAAATAAATTTGGGGAGGACATTGAACTAATCTACAAGAGTTGCTGAAGCATTCTGCAGTCAGGAAGGAGAAGAGGGGTGGATAAAATTTGGTAATAATGTTGTTGAGGCATTCTGGGTAGGGAAGGGAGAAAAGTGGGAATAATTTGATATAAAGATGTCACAAATCTTTATCTGGAAGGCAATGGAATGATAGATACAAATCATATGAATTACAAAGTAGCAATGTGCTGGGTACCTTCCTCATACATCTCAACTCCTGCATCAAACCATTACATGGATATATTGTGGCTGGAGGAGAGACTTGCAGGTTTAGTGAAAATGATACAAACAATATCTGGTTTTCTATAAACAACATACATATAAATATAAATATATATACACTCATACATACCAGCATCATAAAATTATACTGTATATATGTATAAGTCATTTTGGTACTATGTACTTAAATTTATGCCATTGTAAGCATATTATATAACTTTAATCACGGCATGATAAGAGGGTGATACCAAGTACTGCAGTTATGCATAGAACTGAAAATAATAAGGAAATCAAACAAATTATTTGAGCTACTCAAAATGTCAATGTAAAACCAAGACCAACTTTGTCAGCTTAAATACCAAAAGCATATACATACATGCAAAAACAAACAATAACTAAAGCAGGGTGAAATCAATGCTTATCAACTGAAATGAAAACATTAAACTGATGGAAAGAAAAGTGTATCAAGCTCAGGTGGAAAAACAAACTGGGTGAGGAGAGGATTCTGATAAGCACTACTTCTAAATATCCAAGCAAAAGCAAAGCTATTTTGATATAAAAGAGAGAGAGAGAGAGAGAGAGAGAGAGAGAGAGAGAGAGAGAGAGAGAGAGAGAGAGAGAGAGAGAGAGAGAGAGAGAGAGAGAGAGAGAGAGAATTAGCAAGGGATGAGAAAGAAGATGAAGACTGGGGAAGGAGTGAATAGGTAGGTAGTACAAGCACTATAGGGAAAAAAGAGTAGGGGTAAATGCAAGATCAAATCTCACCTGACTCTTATCAGTTCAGGAAGATTTATTTAGTAAAGTGGATGACTCATGTCCCTCTGCCAGTGAGCAAGAGCTGAAAATGGGGCGAGCATAAACCTTATGATGGCAAACCAGACCCAAGGCATTCATCATTACCACACCATCTCAGGAAGCAAACTTATGCCCATATTCAGAAACACTTCAGTGCTGTACCTCTACTATTTCAAAAGCCTCCTATTTAAGTGACAAGTTCTCAAGGGTGGTGTTTTGATGGTTCTAATGACAAATGAACGAGGTTACTATATACGTAATTGACAGGAGAAACACCCTCAGAAATCCAACTTGTACTCTACGTGGCCTTTGAAAATAGTTGTGGTGAGAGAGTGGAGCATTTCTGAATACAGACCTCAGTCCTTTTGCCTAAAATCCAATGTAAAAGGAATAAATCTTGCTCAACAACACCATGGCACGAAGGATGAACAAAATACCATATATACAGCACAGCAATGGCAAATCATGTTATAGTAGTGGGTACTTTGGATCGACCTTTGAGTCTGTCGTGTGTCTTTAACATCTCACTGTACAGACCTGCATGAGAGCCACTCATCTAGAAAGCACATGAAGAAATAAGTGCATGAAAACAATAAATGAAGCTTTTTATTCTCTTCCTTACTGGGCTGACCTGAAAGGAGCAACCATTACCTTGACAAAACCAAGATAAATTGAATCCCCAACTCACCCAGGTCAACGCGGTCTTGGTCTCCCCGTGTAATGTTTGGCCCTTTGATGCGCGAATTGTACAGCAGCTCAGTGTGGATGCCAAGCTCATGCTCCAGGTACTCTGCCAGGAACTCATAGTACTCCACTGGCATCCCTGGGCACATGTAGGTGGCCAGCCGTAGTATTGTATTGTTGGTTGACATCTTGTTCCTGTTGAGATTGATATAGATAAAGACAAGCTATATTCAGTTTGTTGGTTGATATCTTGCTCCTATTGAGATTAATTCAGATAAAGACATGCTATATCCAGTAATATCAAAGAGATACCTCAAGTTCTTCGTACTTCTGTGTATTTGGCAAAGCATTGATTATTTTGGAACACTTTCGTACTTTGTGTGTACTCTGAGTTTTGACTGTAGTGCTAGGTGAAGTAATAGTACCACTTTGCCTATTGGTTAGGTTAGGTTAAGTCAGGGACCTCAGAAGCCCTCATGCTAGGTTAGGTTTTAATATCTCAGTCTGCTCCCCAGCCAAAAAATGTGAAAAAATGTTCCCCACAATATTTTTCTCATAGGCCATACTTTATTCATTTTTGCATTCCTTTCCAAACCACTGCATTTCCCACCAAGGCCCCCCAGTTTGATGGGGCTGGATGGAAGCAGGTCAAGGAAGGTAATGAGATGCTATAGGTGAGATTTATCCAGGCTATTTTTACTACTACTCATTGACTCTTGCATGTCACCTGCCAAATCAGACTGAGCCAAACTATGAAGCAATTTTTAACAGTCAATACACAACACTGAACCCATGCAATACTGAGGGTCAAAACTTGTAAACTAAGAGTGAATATTAACCAATAAAGCATCAAAGACAGAAAAAAATGATTACATGGGCCTCAGTGGATGTTAACTTGCCTTACCTGTCCCACCACTGCACAGAGGTAGGTTCCGTCACGCCACGCGACTAGCAGCAGGGTTACATGACTTTTCAATGTCAAACCCGTATTCACAAACACTTGCTCTCGCGCCACAATTATAAGACTACAAATATCATTGGCTGGGTTTTAAAGACTTTTCCTGCTTTTAATAACGTAGAAATATTAATAGCCTGCCACTAAAACTGTGAAAACACCTTTATAAACTCAACCCGTCTGTCTATCTTCTCAGGTAAGGCACAGAATTTTCAGAACACAGATTTTAACATCACACGCTGCAAGTTACAGGCCATCACATACACCATGTCACGCACATACCATTATGAACACGACAAAAGGCAAGGGACAACAGCAATATCAACTATTCTAAATGTAACTGGTCTTAATATAACTCAGACCGGAGAGAAGTTTCCTCACTCACAACTCCACCGGACCTTACAGCGCCATACATAGATACACAACCACCAGTTATATGGTGAATACACTCAAATATCAACACAAAAAGGTCATACTTACAACCACGGAGAGGAGAGGAGAGATAATGGAGAGCAGAGACGGGCGGAGAACAGCAACAGGGTAAGGGAAGGACTGGAGGCTCCTAGCAACACGAGGAGTCACCACCGACACCTAAGTCCTCCTTCTGCCTCCTTCCGTATAACTCACTCACTTATTCCCTCCTTGCCCACACCACCTATCACCCAGCAACTAACACTCCCACACCATTGCCCCCAGGCCTCGCAAATGGCTAGGAATGAGGGCGTCTATGTGCTCCATTAGCCCCATTGACAGGGATGCAAAATACACCACGTGACACCCAGGCCGCCGTCAGCTGATCCTCGAGGACGAACTAATATTAGACTAGCCCGAATCTATATGAAATCCCGGTATTGTGGGAAATTCTGGTTCTTTGGTGCTGTAATGTAATTAGATAGGAAAGAAGGGTACGGGTGAGTTATATACGCAGGTATTAACGGCTTTGTTACATTTTACCATCGTGGCTTTGTATAAATATGAAAGTTTGCCCTTGGTTGTCTTATCTTTTCGAACGCTGCTGTCACTTCAGGGTTAAGTAGGCTTGCTTTTTAGGAAGATATTGATGTGACAGATAATGCTACCCAATACTGATGAATCATTCTGCACCTAACTCAGGAAAAGAGTAACAGTAGACAGTTTCAGTGAAGAAGATAGACGGAACGAAAAGCCTGAAGAATGAATGACGTGTGTTCACCTGAAGAAAGACTTCAAATATAGCCAAGGAAAACAATGACACAAGAAAGAAGATGGAGAAAGTTTAAAGAAAGTGAAAGGAAGACTAGAAATAGGCAAGGTAGTATAAACCGTAGCAAAGTTTTAAAGAAGGATTGAAGAATGCAGTGCTATACAGGATAAAAAGTTGCAGAGTTGTTTGTGAAAGATAAAAAATGCAGAAGACCAAGGGTGAATCAATAGAACGCACATCATTCAAGGAAAGTGAAAGGAAGGTTAAACACAATCTAGATAGTGAGAGTTGAGAAGAGGCCTTATCTCGAGGCTGCTTCAAGGATGGACAACGTGTAGATTAAATAAAGCAAATAAAGTAAATATACAGAAAAAACAAAAAAACATGGAACAATATACTAAAAGAAAGAAGTGAAATGTAGAAGTAAGGAATAGCAGAAATACATAAACGACGGGGGGAGGGGGGGGGAGGAGGAGAAATGACCGATAGATATAGGAAAGGCAAAATCGGCTAAAAATATGAACGAAAGTAAAGATAACAAAGAACAACATAAGAACCTAGGAGAGAGAAAGAAATAAGAGGTTACACGAAGAAGATAAATAACCAATCGATATACGGAAAGCAAAACCGTGTAACTGAAGAAAACAAAGATGAAAGAATGAAAAAAATAAAGGAAATAAGGAAAAGAAGCAACAACTAAGCGATAGAAAGCCATAAATGTTAGAAAACCTGACAGTTAAAGAAATACATGTAGAAGAGAAGGAAGAGGAGCACAGGACTGTATGACCTTGGCGTGAGGCAGACGAAGGACACACAGGGGTCGTAGTCATGCACACCACGAGGTCCTTACATGATCAATCACACATTACTAGTTACCACAGAAACTTTCGTCACTTGGGCTGCTGGGAAGAGGTTCCTTGGTTGCTACTCATGCCATATAAGGTACAGAGAAGGAAGTAAGTCCGTCAGTTTACCTTGATGTTGAAAGTTAGACCGAAGAAAGAGAAAATTGGATAAAGATTAAAGTTCTGAGAGTAATAAAGGCTGGAAATTAATGAAATACTAGTAGAGAGGTAGGTTATACGTCAATTCCTATACATTTCAACTAATAATAAAGCTAAATGGATAGGTAAAACAAATAAATGAAGAAATAAGTCATAAATTGACGATGTAACGTGCATAATATGATACACCAGTAGGTTATACTAAGGTAACATCTCTTCCCCCCACCACGCGCGCGCACACAAAAAAACAAAACCTACATTTCCGACCAGTGCTATAAGAAGGGAGAGTCAGAGTTACATAATGGAAAACTACTGTATGTGCAGACGACTCCTTCCTTGATGCAGCGGCCTTCTTATCTTTATTTTTAACTAAAGCAGCGTTTCAACTCAGAGCGTTCTAATAAATGACGTGTCAATCAAACCACACTTTTCGAGAGAGAGAGAGAGAGAGAGAGAGAGAGAGAGAGAGAGAGAGAGAGAGAGAGAGAGAGAGAGAGAGAGAGAGAGAGAGAGAGAGAGAGTATATGTGTGTGTTTTGTATGTATGTGTGTATGTGCGTTTAGAATAATGTACGTATATGTGTGTGCTGCAGTAATTCAGTTGATTGTTATGGCTGGAACTTAAAAGTGTGTGACCGCATTGTGAAAACAGGGCAATATTGCTCAAGTTATTACCACACACACACACACACACACACACACACACACACACACACACACATTCCTTTTCATTCAGACTTTCATTTATTTTCGTTGTACACTCAGATGTTCACTTTCCAAATACTGCTTTTCTTCATTATCTATTGTTATCATCACCATTTCTTATTTATTCATTTATTTAGTTATTCATTTATTACTAGCATTTATTTATTCGTCTACTTATCTAGTATCATTTTGCGGTTTACTTCAGACACGAGGGTTGCACATCTAGGCGTGTTTAAGTTGCCAGGGTGTGATAAAAGGTTACCAAGAGGGGGATGAAGGTTGGAACTCCTCTCTCGATAACTTTTACCTAACACTTTCACAGTTTTCTTCATTCATTCGTTCATTTATCCATTTAGTTGTTCTTTACATCCGTTTAATTGTTTTCCTTGCTTGATCGTATCGTGGAAAAAAGTTATCTTGTTGTCTATCTATTAATCACTATTGTTATCTATTATTTCTACGAGTTTATTCATTCGTTCTTTCATTTATCCATGGAATTATTCATGTTCATTCATCCATTCACGTTTGTTTTGCTTAATAATGTTATGTCAAATCATCGTCTTCACTCTTTCATACTGGTTTATTATTATTATTATTATTATTATTATTATTATTATTATTATTATTATTATTATTATCATTGTTGTTGTTGTTGTTGTTGTTGTTGTTGTTGTTGTTGTTGTTGTTGCAAGTGTTGAAGATAACTAAGGCAGGTGTTCACGTCCGTTGGTGTATTGGAATTTTTCGCAACATATGTGCTCAAGTAAGCCTGTATTGAACAGATGTGTGTGTGTAGGGGGAGCAATTAGAGGAGGAAAGGGGGGGGGAGGATGCACATGACTAATCCCTTAAATTCTTATACATATATTTTGTCCTCCTGTTTTATCAGCTTATCTGTATGTTTCTTTACACACACACACACACACACACACACACACACACACACACACACACACACACACACACACACACACACACACACACACACACACATACAGTACATATAATAGAACACTGTTTCCGAGTGACACAACAAAGACAAGGAAACACAACGAGCAGATTGCACGCCAAATTGTAACGTTTGTCTTGATTACTTTGGCCTTGTCTCCCTCAGCTAAAAATATTCACAAAGGAGGTGCGAGTGAGGGAGGACAAGAAATCTGCGCTTAACCACTTCAGTACAGGAACACATTTTAACTACGAGTTTTGGGTGTGATTAGACGAAATTCATTGACATTAGGAAGCGTCTATAGAGGTCAGAATATCAATGGCCGAGTCGATACTATTCTAATTCCCCACGTGAATTTCTGAAGCTGTACAAAATCAACAAATAATAAGAAGAATCACTATGAAATGCGTTCCAGTATTGAAGGGGCCAAACTAGCACTGTTGACATCTAATGGGCGCAGGTTCGATCACCGTCATGCCCACATTGTCATAGTTATAGCAGTATCTGGCAGTGTTTATCGAGTCACCAAAACAACATCAAACTCTCCGCCTTCTAATAGGAATATAGTTGAGTCTGATAAGCTCCGCCGTGAGGGAGGAGGGAGTATCTACCTTGGTGAAGAGAGTAGAACAGAGTATAACTATAGCACCCAATCACTGCTCACTAATTACAGAAAACACAGATAGCCATTCTGTCTAATCTGAAATTCATAGCACAGACTCCTGAGAGTACGTCAGAGAGTGAGATACAGGACTTCTAATGACTCCCACGATGATCTCCTCTGACACCCTTCTCGTTACGCATGCCACCCTGTCCCTGGGGCCTTGCTTGGAATCTCTACAGGGGCATCTGCTTCACACACCACATGACACTCCCACCATATACGGGATCTGGGTTGTATTCTCACCTCGAGCCTCTCGGTGATGCTGGTCAGAGCCTTGTGGGAGACGCTGTCACAACACCGTTCATCATCACCGGCAGGAAAAGGAAAGTTGGAGATGTTAGAATGTCTTCCTTCTTTCCTTATTTCTTTCTTACACCTTTGATTTTTTGTGTTATCACTTGCTACCTTTACTTTCTCTATTGCTTCCTCGTTCCCGTCCACTTTTGATTTTTTACGAATTCGAAACTCACTTTCCTAAGTGAGTAGTAAATGGAGGGAGGATGTTCGCGCGAAGTGTTTCTCGGGAGTGTTTCGAACAGGGAGAAGAAAGCCAAGAGTCACTGCGGCCATACATTTATTGTTTCCAGCGGGGTCACAGTTTTCGTTATATCAACAAAGGTCTCTGCCTTAACCTATGGCAATTTATTAGAATATTCTTATAAAACTTCAATATAATGCTGCCTCCTCTTCCACCTCAAGTAAGTCAAGTAATGGAAATGTAACTATCTGCTCTGAGGTGTGATTCGGGACGGCTTCGGATCGAGTGCCCGAAGCCTTAATGCTGACTGGAAAATACGTAAGGAAATGAACTGCTTATAACTTCCTACTGCTGATCTACTGCTGACTACGTGAAAGCGGAGGAGAAGGCAACTGTAGACACTCAGCAAAATAATAACCATAGTTCCCTGGTGTGAGATTCGAAACTATTGATTAAAAAATTGACTTTATGAAGCTTCGGAAGTGTTCATTTCATTGGAGAAGCTGTAGAAATAGATGGTCAATAAAATTTTTCCTTTCCACTCATAGCGGGTAAAGGAATAATCACTTCACATACATTAATTAACAGAGTTCACATTTTCAAAGCACTGTAACTACTTTAGACGGGTTCTAGTGTGCTTTATGACTTTCAATGGTACTCTAATGACTCTAGTGACAATTTGTAGAAGATCTTAGACTATCAATGACAAAAACACTCATGAGAACATATTTAATCATCTAAAACCTTTGGAAACAGACTTAATGAGATAAGAAATCGCTTCAAAATACAGGCCTGTTGAGTTCTATGAGTTCAGTTGACAAGGCTTACTGATGGCAATGGGATGTCAAAGGTTGTTATTTTGCTGAGCGCGGGACCTGCGCCACATTGGCCTTGGCAGCGCATTCCTCGCTCTCCTGCATAATACTCGCACGCAAAACAAATGAGGACAGATAATATATATGTATGTATAAAAAATGAGAGAAAAAATATAGATATATGTATACGTAACTATAACGACCCCAAATATACTGTCATACATACATACATACGTGGTGTTACTAAGTAGTATTGCCTCAAACACAACAACAACACCAAACGAATACGAACGTGGTACAATATTATTACAACTTGTGTGTGTTTCCCCCCCAAAAATGGACCGCAAAGTGTTTCCCTTCCTATAATTCACAACAAGTGGACGGAATGAGTTACAATTGGAAGATTCTGCCTGTGGAAAGAACGACAGTCGACGGTGCATCCACACACACCTATGGCGGGGCACCTGTGACATCAACCCTCTGATTGCTAGCGGCGCTCACCTCCCCAACCTTAATAAAACGGCGGGCATTATTTGGAACTTAATTAAAATGGTCTGGTGCGAGCTAGAGTACAAATTGACACTTATTACAGCTTAATGAAATGATCTGATGTAAATTCAGCTCATTATTCATTTGTTATAGCTTTCCGTTTAATCTCATTCAAAAAGACATTTCTGGAAACAAGAGGAATAATAACAAAGTATATAAATTTTTTTGTCTTTCTAACTATTATGGTTTCTCCTAAGTTCAAGTTTAGATCATAATTTCGAGACACTAATGACAGTATGAGTAGCGATCGAGTGGCCCAAGTATCTTAGTGGCTATAGTTTAAATGTAACACAACAAACTCATTCCTGGTTGCTCATATGAATTGACAAGTACCGTACCATCACTAGCAGTCAGAGGGGTGAAGGTAACGCTAAAAGTAAAGGTGAGGTCATGTATTTACGTCCTCTGTAAGTCAGGGGCGACATCTGACAAACCCTGAAGAAAAAGCAATGGCTGAATACGTAAACTAACTGCATAGAATCACTCTCGTCTCAATCTACCGGATGAAATTACCATTTTTTTTTTTTTCTTCATGGCGAGTAGAATTCCATGCTTCATCATTTCATTCATCATTACAGCTACAAGTCATCGGTTTTTTTTTTCTTTTTTTGTTAGCGAGTTAGGTTATGAATTGCTAGATAGGACTGCGTAAGGAGAAAAATTGTGAGGATAATGGCATATATAAGAATGAAATATATGACTGCTTTTTCTTGGTAATTAACTAGATCATACGTGGTGGTTAGATCTTGTTCGCTAAAATAATGATACTGATGATTGTTATGTTTGGTTAAGTTCGATCTTGTTAGCTAAAAAGAAACAAAACGCTATTGATGTTTGTGTTAGGTTAAATTGGATCTTGTTCTTCAAAAGAGCTATATTGATGCTTGAGTTCGCTAAAATAATGGTCTTGATGGTTGTTATGCTAGGTTAAAATTAGATCTTGTTATCCAAAAGAACTGTAATGATGTTGTTTATATTGAGTTAGATTAGACCTTGTTAGCTAAAAGAACGGTATTAACGTGAGAAATAAATGTGCAGTTATTTTTCTATACAGTGAATCAGAACATTAGCGGTGGTCATGTTAGGTTAGGTTAAGTTTGGTTTGGTAAAGATAATCCTAATAACAATAACATTAACGACGTATTCAACTTTTCTTGTGGGAACGGAAAGGCCAAATGAAAAGGAAATATGAAGAAAAGTGAGTAAAAACACGAAAATTGAAAGAAAATCAAGAAAAACATACGATTTTACCTGAAAAAAAAGGAAAAAAAGTTGTCTTAGAGAGAGAGAGAGAGAGAGAGAGAGAGAGAGAGAGAGAGAGAGAGAGAGAGAGAGAGACGAGGGTGATTCTGTATATTATTTTCTCACACTAACATTAACTAAACACTATATATCTTTTGCATACACTGCCAGACTGTCGTTGTTTTAAAGCTTAGTTCACTCCACCATACATGTTTTGATCTCAGCGTCATGGGACCAGACCGCCTTCTGTGTGTGTGTGTATGTGTGTGTGTGTGTGTGTGTGTGTGTGTGTGTGTGTGTGTGTGATTCTTTGTAACATATATACACTAAACGCAGCACCGGGCTATTTCTGGTGTGTGTGTGTGTGTGTGTGTGTGTGTGTGTGTGTGTGTGTGTGTGTGTGGAGGGTACAGTAATTCAGTTCACATCATAATCAATCACTTTCTCGGGGTAATACCACAGGGAGGGTAGAACATGGGTGCTCCCTGGGGCCGCTCACACACCCCCGTGGCCGTCCTTTACATACAGAATACCTTGGCACACGTGAAGGAGGAAAGAGAAATAAGGTACAAAAACAAGAACTCAAAAAGAACCCTCGTAAAAAAAAGGGGGCAAAAAGAAGAAAATGGAGTATCTAACAGCTAGATATAGATATGGAGATAAATATACAGATTTCTCAACTCAGCCTTGACCTCCAGACACGTCAACCAGTACAGAGGTCACGCAGGCTTGCCAACCGGGTGTGTACAGCGGTACGGACGGATCGCCTACAATAGTACCACATAACAAGGTAAGGAAAGAAAACGGGTATATAAGAAAGAAAACGTAAAGAAGTCTCTCGTGCTGCATATTCCAACAGTTCACTTTATTTTTCTCCACTTCTCTCTCTCGTCTGATTGTTCCAGCGTGTGCATGTGGATGTAAGTACGTACGTGCGTGCGTACCTGAATGTCTTTATGTCTTTCAGGTATATTCGTTCACTCACATAATTCAATTCGGGTTCATTATTGTCTCTTCTCGCTTAACACCGCATCCAACATCACCAGGTACAGTGCTGAAGTACCCATGAGTGGCACAGCGAGGCATGAAACTGGTATACACACACACACACACACACACACACAGGTGGCGCTGACGCTGAACGCTCACTGGCACTTTGGCATCAAGTGAAGGGACGCGGCGAGAGCCCCATAGGTACAGTTCTCCTCAACGCACTCAAGTCACAACTGGCCAACACACTCGAGCTGGCACGGAGAGTTACAAGCCAGCTACACAGACTCCACTTGGCTGAAAGACATCACCAGCTGGCCAGTAACCTTCCCAGCTGGCAGGGCGAGTCATGAGCTGGCCAGGAAAGCCCCGAGGTGGCCAGGCGCGGCTCTAAAGCAAAAATGTCCCCAGGTGGCTGCGGGTCACTGTGAGCCGCGTTACACTGACGTGGACTGCGTGTGGATGCGAACCTTCTTCTTGGCGACGGGACTGGACTGCGTGAAGGCCAAGTTTTGTATGCCAAGGGAGCCGTCTGGGGCGTCCTCCGGGGGCGCCGGCTTGGGCTTCCTCAGGGATGATCTGAGGGGCGTCCTGTTGGGGTCAAAGGCCACCTTCATGCCGTTGGCGCGCCCCGCGTGGCCGTTGGTGCCGTTGGCGGTGATCATGTAGGGCTGGCCGCTGAAGTGCGTCATGGCTACACCGTTAGAGTTGCGATGCACTCGTCCCGACGAGCGATGAGCACCGCCCTTGGCATGGCCGTTCCGTGAGTCCCTGAAGCTTGGGTTGGAGATGGTGGTGGCGGCTGTGCCCTCAGGGTCACGCCCGTACACTGTTGGGTCTCCTCCCAACTTCCTGGACCACCCAAACTCGATCCCGGCGCCCACGCCTGCCACCACGCTCAATAGAGCGCTGATCACCTGGAGATGAGGGACAAATGATGAGCACAGGAGGCAAGAGTGTGAGTAAGACTTACTGATCAACTGAATAACTCATTAATTACCTGAGCTGAATAACTGACTCGAGGCGCGTTGTCCTCCCAATTCAAGACAAAAGAAAGCAAAGTAAGAGAGAAAGGAAGTGATCCATGGAAGACCATGTACGAGTGGTGTCCGCACCTGCAGGTAGAAGGCCCAGCTGAGCGAGACCGCAAGGCCGTAGCTGATGCCTGACTTGGAGATGAACACCTCGATCACGAAGAACAGCAGACTCACCAGCGAACACAGAACTGAAAGACGGAATAGTCAAGTTATCACACGACAACAACACTTCACGCTTCCATGTTTGATTGAATGGATAGATAGATAAATACATAGAGATAAATAGATAAATAGATAGGTGGATAGATGGATAGATAGACAGATAGAAAGAAAGAAAGAAAGATAAATAGATAAATAAACAGGTAGATAGATAGATAGACAGATAGATGGACAAATAAGAGAGAGAGAGAGAGAGAGAGAGAGAGAGAGAGAGAGAGAGAGAGAGAGAGAGAGAGAGAGAGAGAGAGAGAGAGAGAGAGACTATGAAGCTTATTACATCTGACCCTGTCCAGGTATTTTCAGCCGAGCTATTTCTAGTCCAGTTATTTTCAGACCAAATCTCGTGACATATAACATCTGGCTGGACGGGAAACCAGGCCAGCGGATACACGCACGCACACACACACACACACACACACACACACACACACACACACACATACACACACACAGTTGAGTTGAGTGACTAATAGTTTTCCGAAATTATTTATACTATAGACTAGACTTGAAAAAAAATAATAAGATGCCAAAAAAAGAAAAGAAATACTCTGTAAATGGATTATTGAATTAGTTGATCGATTCCTGGAACAACACTGGATTTTAACATGAGCACCACCAAAATAAAAGAGAGAAGATGAATGAATGATGATAAGACGAACGAATAAGCGAAAGGATAAATAGGGAACGAAAAAAAAAAAAAAACGGAAGAAATTGAACAGATAAGCTAACCAAATTATAAAAAGGAAAAAAAAAACAATACATGAATAAATAGATAGATAAAGAAATGAATGAAGAAACCATAAATAGACTACAAAAAAAAAACATATATACATGGAAGAAATTGAACAGATAAACGAATTAAAGAATAAAACAAAGAAAAAAGAATAAATGAAAAAAATACACTGACAGAAAAAGAAGTAACTGAAAAAAACATATCAAATAAACAGACTATGAAAACAAAACAAACAAAAATATTGAGAAAAATGGAGCAGATAAGCGAAACAAATAATAAGAGGTAAAAAAATGAATAAACAAGTAAATAAATAGATAGACAGATAGAGAAATGAATGAAGAAACCATAGAAAATAAGTAAACAAATACCAGTATCGTAATCGTAACCATTATAGAACAGACACGGATTTCCTCATTTTCTTCGTTATGCGCACGCTGATTAGTGACAATAGCAACCAACCCAAGGACACACACACACACACACACACACACACACACACACACACACACACACACACCTGAAAACATAACCTCATATTGTTTCGTCGCAACAATAAGGAAAGGTAAAAACAAGACCCCAATAAGCAGGTTCGCTATGAAGGTTAACGTCTTTTGTTCACTATGGGGATACGAACGTTCCTTTACGATGTTTTTGGGAGGTTTGAAAGTCCCCGGGCAATTTTTTTTTATTTCCTATGTACGCAGCGACTAGTGGTTTATTTTGCTCTCCTGTTGTTTTAATTTTTTTCCCTATTGTGGTTCAGGGAGAGATAAATGTGAGTATTGAGTGGAGGGAAATACATGATTATAAGTAAGTATAAGTATCCTTTGCAACATAAACCATGACTCGTACTTTTACTTTCATTTTCGTTTATGTTGTCACTCTTTTCAATCTTCTTATTCGTTATCTTTATATTCACATTTACTTTTATTTTTTCAGGTATTTGGATCTCTATTTGGGAATCACCTGGTGGGATTGCCTATCCGGTACAGTTGATTGGATTACTATGATTTTCTTTTCATTGATGTCTTGATCACTAGTTACTGCTTAGAACATCTTTTTTTTTTCTCTCTCTCTTAATGTACTCAATGACACGTGATATTTTCTCTTCTAGTTTTGATTTGCTCTTTCCTTGTTTTTCTTTTCTTTTTTTACTTAAAGGTACTCTGTTAATTGCATCAATGTAGGTTTTATTATTGCCGTTCATGGTCATTACTACGTATGTAGATAAAAACAACAGACTATAGGTGCTGATTTGAAATGTAAATTCTGTTCGTAGTTACTTCATTCATTATATTATTCATTCTACTTTATTTTACTATATTCATCTATCTATCCTTGACATCCATTCATGTATCTATTCATTCATTCATTCTTGTCGTTTTGGATCATAATTTTCAAAGCGCAAATCGGCGAGTGTCAGAACAAATGGTAGATGTTCATTTGATCACTTTCTACTACTGTGTTACTATTCGTTCGCTCTGATTGGCTGGCGGGATTTCTTTCAAGGATTCTTTGGTGATTGTGATTGGCTGAGGCTGTTGGCACTAACGTCTTGATAAAGAGGTGGTGACTAAAAGCTTTATATAAATACACATTTTTTAGTGAGTCGACTGATGAAGCTTAATTGATGAACTTGAAAAAATACCAAGAGTCTAACGTCTTATTTTCTGTAGTGCGTTGAAAAAAAGTTAACCGACAAATAACAAAAATAAACACAAACTTGATCTATAAAGCGGGCAGGGTCAGGAAAAACAAAAGTGAAGGAAGGGGTAGCTTGAGTTTTAAGGAAGCGAAGGTCATCACGTCTGTCGTGAAAAACTATTAATGTTATACAAACCAGAGCGTTTTTCATAGTGGGCGTAACACAATCAATACGAGAAGGAGGAGGAGGAGGAGAAAGAAGAAGAAGAAGAAGAAGAAGAAGAAGAAGAAGAAGAAGAAGAAGAAGAAGAAGAAGAAGAAGAAGAAGAAGAAGAAGAAGAAGAAGAAGAATGAAATAAGAACAGGGGTTTGGAAGATAATTAGGTCAAGGAAGAAGTTGAACACCAATATAAGAGAACTGGAACGAGTTGGAGGGGGAGGAGGAGGAGGAGGAGGAGGAGATAATATTATTCTTGTATGCATCAGCTCCTTACCTTCGACGTATTTACCAGACAATAGACTCAGTAATGATGTTATAGTGCTGAGTCATTACTGGATTTTGAAAGGACCAAGTTGATATATGGATTAAGGATGACAGGTGAGTATGGACAGGTATGTCTTGTACAGGGACTGGGTCACGTGTACTGTACATAGGTGAGGTGGCTTCTTACAGCTTTACCTTATTTACCATGTATGTTCTCAGTTCCTAGTAAAAGTTATGAAATCTTTCAAGTATATTTTTTAACGATTCCAGTGGTAACTTAACGAAGGTTCCGAATTATCTTTAGGAAAAAAAAAAATATACATAAAGATAAAACAGAATAAATAAACAAATTGAATAATCGACAAAATCATATCTGAAACATTTGAAAATAGTCAAAGAGGCCAGAACATCCACGAATACCTTCCAACCTTTAAAAACTTAATATATTAGCCCCTTCACTACTGGAACACATTTTTACCATGAGTTTGGGTGTGATTAGGCGATTTTATTGACATTAGGACATTATGAAGATTAATGACCAGAGCCTGTACTATTTCAACTCCCACATGAGTTTCTGAAGCTGTAGAAAACATAAAAAATAACGAGCAGAATATATATAAAAATGCATCCCAGTACTGAAGAGGTTAAAGAACGCATCGAGTAACACAAATAAGAGAATTACATTACACCGCTAATCTGCAGTGTCTCTCCTTACCTGACGCTCCAATGCAGACCACCTTGGCTAGCGTGGCGTGGCGGAACTTGACGAGCACCTTGGTGGAAGACAGGTGCATCATGACCAGCAGCGGGCACATGAAGGCAGCCACGGCGAGCAGAGCGGCTGAGGCGGCTGACCCCACTCCCGCCACCTTGGTCTTCCCTGCAACACGCGAGGAAGGTTACACACGCCATAGATAGGAGAGTACACAGAGGATTTGGAGAATAGGAGACGTAGATGGATATATATAGAGATAGGTAAGTATACAGATGATTTGAAGAATAGGAGACATATGAATAAATAGGAATAGAAATAGGAAAGTTAGTATGTGGATGAATAGATATATTATGTGTAGACAGAAAGATATAGATGGATACACAGATACATGGATAGATAGTTGGAAGCAAGAATGGATGGAGAGAGAGAGAGAGAGAGAGCGAGAAGCGAGAGAGAGAGAGAGAGAGAGAGAGAGAGAGAGAGAGAGAGAGAGTATTGCTAATCAGGTCTTGCCTCTAATTTTTTACATTGATTTAATCTATGCATATCTAGACTAACTATACTTGATTTTTTGCTAATCATTTTGAATTTATAGTTATAATTCATTGATAACTTATGTGCAATTACTTATACTGATACTTGTACTTCTCCTCCTCCTCCTCCTCCTCCTCCTCCTCCTCCCTATAACTGCTTCGTCCTTCTCCTTCTCTTCCTCCACTTATTACTACATACTATTGCTGCTGCGACTACTACTACTACTACTACTACTACTACTACTACTACCACCACCACCGTTACCACAAGGAGAGGCACACACAGGTTACTTACATGACGCCTGGTACCTGGAGGAGTAGGAGGTGCAGGTCACGTAATAGTCCCCCTGACACACCATCCACGGCCCGAAGTGACCCGACATGGCACCTGCAATGGAGAGGCGCGGGTGAGACGCAGAGACACACAAAGGAACACAAAGGAAGCACCAAGGAAGCACCAAGGAACACAAACGAAGAACAAGTTGTCGTTAATGTGTTTTTCTACAGTAGATTAATTTGTTGGGTCTTTCGTGGGTGTTTGTGGAATATAAAATGTTACGTTGTGGAATATTATATGTGTATGTTTTTGTATTTATGCTTATGTTATATAGTAGGGAAATGAATGAGAGAGAGAGAGAGAGAGAGAGAGAGAGAGAGAGAGAGAGAGAGAGAGAGAGAGAGAGAGAGAGAGAGAGAGTTTAATTTTCGTAGCCTTAGTTTTGAGTAGTTACACACACACACACACACACACACACACACACACACACACACACACACACACACACACACACACACACACACACACACACACACACACACACACGTTTCAAAAGCCAAGCAGGAAGCGGTACATGATACATACAAACTCACAAACATGCCCATTAAAAACTCATCAAATTCTTTACATGTATGACTTGCAAATAAAGATGCTAATCATTATTGACTAAATGATGCAAGAAGAAATTAAAAGAACATATAACACAGGTATCTTTTTTTTAATGCAAATCCATTACTTTATTCATCTACTTTTTCTACTTGTAAGAGAGAGAAGAAAAAAAAAGAAATCTGTTAAAATGAAGATAAAGTTTTCTTCTTTCTCCCTTTTCTTTTTCAGGAAGGCATGAGTGTTTCAAGAATAGCTGTGTGTGTGTGTGTGTGTGTGTGTGTGTGTGTGTGTGTGTGTGTGTGTGTGTGTGTCACAGCACGTCATCTGATGATAATGGAAGTTGGAGCAGCTTCTCACTCTCTCTAACCCCCGCCCCCCCCCTCTCTCTCTCTCTCTCTCTCTCTCTCTCTCTCTCTCTCTCTCTCTCTCTCTCTCTCTCTCTCTCTCTCTCTCTCTCTCTCTGTAGAAAACTGAAAGAAACACCACAAAAATTCTCAGATATGATAAAATGAATAGATAAATAAACAAGATAGCTCAATAAAAAGAAACACTCCGTAACTACATACAATAAACAAGCAAATAGCCAACCAATTAGCAACAAGGTCAGTGTTTCTTAATGAGGTCACGATTGAGGCTACTTATGTTGTGTGTGTGTGTGTGTGTGTGTGTGTGTGTGTGTGTGTGTGTGTGTGTGTGTGTGTGTGTGTGTGCTTATATATTTTTTAGGGGTGTGCTCATATTTATATTTCTTTTTTACAGGAATGAGTCACGCTTTTAAATATTCACCACTCTCTCTCTCTCTCTCTCTCTCTCTCTC
>CM035183.1:7714313-7725112 GCA_020233015.1 Callinectes sapidus | reverse complement strand
ACACACACACACACACATGGACAGACGCGTTGAGAGAGAGAGAGAGAGAGAGAGAGAGAGAGAGAGAGAGAGAGAGAGAGAGAGAGAGAGAGAGAGAGAGAGAGAGAGAGAGAGAGAGAGACGAAGTAAGGCAGGCAGGCAGTCATGGGAAGGAGAGAGGAGGGAGGGAGTGGAGAGAGAGAATCAATAAATCACACTCAAATAGCGTATATAAATATACGTTATCTATAATTACAAACTTCACTATATCTCAAATTCATCTTCAATATTGGCTCCTCACTTTATTTCAAACATAAGCTCTTTTCAGTCATCATTATTCTTTTACATTAATGCATACTTATTTCTATATTTTCTCACTATTTTGAACATTTTTTCTATAATCATAAACTTTACTACAGCAAAAACTTACATTCATTCTTATCTGACAATTTTTCTTTTCAAACAAATTCCGCCACCATTAATTCTTACATTAGTAGGTGCAGACACATTTCCACACCTTTTTCTCACTCCACTTCTTTCTTCCTCGAATTTCAAATGAAAATAGAATCACTTCCCATTTTATTTCATTTAAGCTCAGTACAGACACGCACACTTCGTTTTCTTCTAAAGGTTAATACGTAATAGAAGCGGGAACTTGATATCTACGCCAATTATTGTGACGCTACACGGATGTTTCAAATTGCATTCTTCCTTGCATTAACATTTAGACTCACGCAAGGCGACTTTCCTTTGTTTCGCCACCGTTAATCGTAACACAGACAGGGCTGCTTGTATTTCTCCGTCCGCTAGAGACTTAAACTAGATACTTCAACATAGCATTTCTGTGTCTCGATCTGTCAATAAACCAATTAACGAATCAGTCTATTGTTCAATTCTTATGATATATTTCTACTTTTCTACCTCATTGGGATTTTTTGGTTCTTTTCCTGCCTAAATCAATGTTTCTCATACACAGAAATAATAAATAAAGTCCGCTTATCATTCTCCAAGTCAACTAATAGATGGATGAATCATTCAGTCAGTAAGTAAATCAACCCTTCTTGAATTAACCATCACATTCGCTTCCCCTTACTAAACTTTAACTTCCTAATCAGCAGCATCTTTTCCTGGTCTTTACATATTAATAATGCTGCAGCGACAAAGCATGGCATAATGAATAGTCCATTACCTTTCCCTTTCCTCATTTGTCAACTATCGCATTAGGTTTTGTCTTCCTTTACTTCTAAACCTTCATCTTTATTTACCAATACCGCGCTGGCGACAAGACACGGCGCGGCTGTCAAGTTAAATAAACGAGGCACATCTGACGCCCCGCTGTGGCGCCGCGTGGCTGTCACGGGGACACATCCGGGCCGCCCTCCATCAACCCATGACAAGAGGTTGAGGAAATCACGCAACTCTCTCTCTCTCTCTCTCTCTCTGTCTCCCTCTTGGTCTTTGATCCGCGCTGTCAAACGTTTCGGTATCATGTCTATAGGAATTTTATTGTTAATATCTTCTTTTCTTTCAATACATTTGAAGTTCACCCAACAATGTACAGGTAAAGGTGATATAATCTAATTATTGTTTGTGATTTCTCTATTATCATACCATCTCATCTTTCAAGTATCTATTTTATTATAAGATGAACACTTTTACTGCTATATACAACAATTCAATGCATTTAAAGCAAGGTAAAAAAAATCCCTATAAGCATCTACAAGATGGGAACGAAAAAAGAAAGAAGAGATTTTGCAATTCCTAGCCAGTAAAATGTTCGGAGGTGGCTGTGGATCTAGAAAAGACGTGTCAGAATGGCTAATGATTTAGAGAAAGTGTGCCACATACCAGTGGAAGGGAAGCTAAGACAACGATGTGCTCAATAACATTTAGGCTTGTATTTCTTCCCTCTTAGTTGGTTCAAGATGTCATAAAGGTGATCTAATCTTATATATATTCCTCGTACTTTTCAGTCATTGATGCTCATCCCATGAATTCTAAAAGAGTGAAGCGGTCAATACACGTGCAGTTTCTATTTACAGGTAAATATCAGTTCATACTCGATTCAAGATTACAAAAAGATGATTGAACTTTATTCCCTTATATAGTCTTACTAATCAATATTCGGTAAGTGAAGGGTAAAGGAATGTTGTGGTCAATATACCATCTATTTATAGGCATTATATCCTATTTGGTCCAACAAATTATGTATAATGTATCTGGCATTATATTCCTTTCATATTTTCCATCATATGAAGTTCAAGGGAAGTTGCAGTTAATACATTATTTATCAATGCCTTACTCATTTTAACATTATATAAGATTAATCTGTTATTGTATTTCTTGTCTTTTCGGGAGCATTATCATATACCAACTGAAAACTTAAGGAGTGTTGTGGTCTATATGTCATCTATCTATAGCCATTACCTCTTAGTAAGTCCAACATTATATAAAGATCATCTCTATTGCCCCGTCAAGGCCAGGAATAGAGAGAGAGGCGTTGTTTACATTCCTTAGTCGATCCTAGCAGCAGCAGCAGCAGCAGCAGCAGCAGCAGCAGCAGTAGTGGCAATGGTGCACCTCCTGTATAAGCTACGTAGTTCCCTCCACTTCGATAGATATCAGAGCAGGTGTACGGATATGATGAGTCACCAAGCTCTCTATTTCATGTACAAGAACCTATTTCTGTTGACGGACACGGACGGTTCTATATCGGTATGACTTTAATCTCCTACCGGCATTCCCTCCCTTGATCCTGCTTCAGCTATGTTTGAGGACCGGCCAGCAGCAGCACCTCACCATTCAGAAAGGCAGCCACGCATCTTACTACCCAGTGACTCAGCCAGCCAGGTTAGCTAGCCAGTCAGTGGGAGAAAAGTTAAACAATAAATCAGGTAACTAAATAATCATTGAATATAGTAGACAGTTGATCAGTCAGCCAGTCAGTCAGTCATGCATTCATTGTATATGTCCATTAACCCTTTCAGTGCTGGACACATTTTTAATACGAGTTTTAGATATGATCAGACGATTTTATTGACATTAGGAAGGGTGTATGTAGGTCAGAAGATTAATGGCCAGACTCTGCACTATTTCTATTCCTACATGAGTTTCTGAAGCTATATAAAACTGACAAATAATAAGAAAAATAGATTTTAAAAATGTGTCCCAGTACTGAAGGGGCTGAACTGTCACATTCACACTCGTCGGTCAATTAGCCAGTGAAAAAAACAAATGATCAATCAGCTAATCATTGAGCAAGTATATTAGCCAGTCAACCAGTCAAAAACGTTAGCCAACCAACTAATCAGGTAGGAAACAGCTAATCAACCAGACAGCCAGCCAGACAGTCATTATTCAGTCAGCCAGGTAACCATTATAGCCAGCAGCCAGCCAGCCAGCCAGCCAGCCAGCCACAAGTAGATCACCATGCATGTGGGCCACAGGTGTCTCTTGATAAGTATACTATGTTACCCAAGTGTGTGTGGTGGCGAGGGGGGGGATGGTGTTATTCTCTCTCTCTCTCTCTCTCTCTCTCTCTCTCTCTCTCTCTCTCTCTCTCTCTCTCTCTCTCCGTATCGCTTACGTAAATGACACCAATAAAACAATGCTTAACGAAACATTCTTCTTGGAAACACGTTGCATAAGGACTAAGTAATGACAATTTTTCTCTCTTATTTCTTCATTATTTACTTTCACGTCACGGAATGAAACGCAGAATTAAGATGGAGAATATTGTATCCTTGTTTTCGATATCAGGTTACATGGAGGCAGTCGTATTTAACAAACATTACACTTTTCCCTGCTACTGGTGTTTTGTTTTGTTTTTCATCCATAAAAACGAAACTTAACATGAATTTAAAGAAGGGAAGAAAACTACATGATAGAAAAATAACAATAGATGAACTTAGATATAAAACATGGTACTTTTTTCACTACTACTCTTTTTTTCCAACCACACACACAAAAAAAAGAAACGTGACATGGAAGTAAAAGAAAGAAAGAAGACTACACAATAAAATAATAACAATAAAAGAACATGATACCAAAAAATGATCTACCTAAAAAAACAAACTGCCATATTTGCCATTCTAAAAAACACAAAACCAGAAAGAATAAACACGAAACGAGGAAAAACAAAGATGACAGTCGGAGATCGTGCTGTCAGTCAACCCTGCGTCTAAATTTAGTGGTTAGTTCCGTAGGTCAGGCAAGGGAGAGAGGGAGAGAGGGAGGGGGGGGGGAGGGCGTGTCAGGAAGAGCAGCTGGAGAGAGTGAGAGGTGTAGGAAGGAATGACGTCAAGGGGAACAGTTATAAGGGCGAAAATCCAGGTATTGTGCAGTGTAAAAATGGACGCAAAACAATACCGCATTCCGTTAGCGCCAGGAATAGTAATTAGTGTGGTTCCGGGTGCCGTATTGTGGGGGCGTGAGGAAGGGGGGGCGGGGGAGGATGAATTGGGGGGAAGGGGGGATGGGATGCTGTGTGTGTGTGTGTGTGTGTGTGTGTGTGTGTGTGTGTGTGTGTGCGTGTGTTGTCATTGGTGGTAGTAGTAGTAGTAGTAGTAGTAGTAGTAGTAGTAGTAGTAGTAGTAGTAGTAGTAATAGTAGTAGTAGTACAAAGTAGTAGTAGTAGTAGTAGCAACACCAATACGTACAAGAACATCACACAGCACGAACAGAAGCAATAGCAATTCATCACCACTTTCAATCATATTACTCCCATTTCCTCTTCCTGTTCCTAGTTTTTTGTCTTAATCGTCCTGTTCTAACCATGATCATCACATTTACATTTTTTTCCCCACTCTTCCCTGTTCCTCATCCCGTGCTGATCCCAACTGAGATGCGGATATTCTATAAATGCATCCACCTGCCCAGTCAGACGGGCGATCATCTGAAGAACTGAAGGCAAACTGGTAAGAAAACACTCACTTACCCACAGACACATCCGCCTACTTGAGTTCTGCGTCTCGGAAGGTTAAACTGCGATGGCTGTGACGCAGAACATTTTTTTTTTTCCCGAGCTCCACCCTCTTCAAATTTATCGCATTCTCTTATTTGGATTGTACAGTAAAAAAATATGAAAATAAAAGGATTCCTTGAGGGTTTTACAGGTTCCATTTGAAGTTATATGAATTTTTAAAGGTGTTTTCCTGATTGAAAGGATAGATTTATAAGATTCATTGGAAGTTTTGGGATGTTTTTCAATGTTTTCATGATTGCGACAGTTTTAGGGATCCAGTGGAAGTTATTGAGGTTTGCAAGATGTTTTAATGATTTCAGGGAGAGTTTGATAGTGTAGTGGAAGATATTGGGGTTTTTAAGGTGTTATCATGATTCCAAAGGTAGTTTAACAGAGTTCAATGAAACTTATTGGGGTTTGCAAAGGATCTTCGTGATTTGAGTGGAAGTCTAACATTGACTAATGGACTGCCGAGAGTTACTAGGAACTTCAAGGGTGTCCTCACAGTGACAGTTCATCATGCCCTAGTGGAGGTTAGGATTTTTGTAATTCTAGTAACGGTTTAGCAAGAATTCACCGTCATCAACCACAAAAAATGTAAGAGTCACACATGGAAACCAAACTAATCACCGTAGTGGCCTTGGCAAAGTGTCCTTACGGGACATACAAAGGAAAAAAAAAAAAAACCTAGAGTGAATACGGAGCTTTTGACCCAGAATTGAAACAGAAAACGGGGGAAAAAGAAAAGAAAACTGAAGGTGAGACAAGAAATTAATGTATCAAGTCATGCTGCATCTCATCAACGCCCAATGTTACACGTGGGAGAGAGGAAAAAATCAAGAATAAAAATAGTTACCCCCAAAAACAGTAACGGAAGTGAGAAGCATAGAAGAGCTGAGCGTGTGTTGATTCTGCGGCTGCATGAAGGTTTCTGGGATGGTAATGTGCTTGGCGGCCGTGAGTAAGTGGTGGGGAGGGAGAGGGAGGGGGAGAGAGGGAGAGGAAGAGGATGGGAACTTGTGGGATAGAGGTGAAGGGGGAGGAGGAGGAAGCAAAGAGGAAGAGATGAAAAAAAAAAAAACTATATAAAGCGAAGATTTAAAAGGTAAACAGGGGGAAAGGAATGAGTAAGGATAGCAATAATAAAAAAGGAGGAGAAGGGATGGAAAATGATACACGTACTGGGGAAGAAGAAAAATATAAACCAGGAAGAAATTGAGGGAAAAAATTGGTGAAGAAAGGAGAAAACACGAAACTAGTAGTAGTAGTAGTAGTAGTAGTAGTAGTAGTAGTAGTAGTAGTAGTAGTAGTAGTAGTAAAGCAAGAAGCAAAAGAACAACATTAACAACAATAATAGTAACAACAACAACAACAACAACAGTAGCAAACAGGAATAAACTGGTGACGACAAAAATAAAAACCAGAAGCGTATATGAATAGAAAAAAAAGACAAACAAACATTTAACCAACACAATGGAACAAACAAACGAACACACACACAGAGAAAGAGAGAGAGAAAGAGAGAGAGAGAGAGAGAGGGGGGGGGGCAGACAAAAACAAAACAACAACAATGAGACAAGTACCCATGGACAGTTATTCATCGCCGTTGTTGAATGGAAGCAAAAAGGGAGACAAGAAAAAGAACAACAACAATCTGCGTCTCTCGTGTCTACTCAAGTCCACGGGTCGCCAAATAGTCCAAGTGCTTTTAGAAGTTGACGAAAGTTCTTATTTTAAACACGTCAAGATTTCTCAAAGGCTACAAATATTCAGGTCTTTGTGTGCCTTTCCTTTACTACGCTTCTGTTTTTGAGTTTCAGTGCTAGATATATGTATTTCCATAATATGTTACTGTATTTCTTATCTCTAAACACGTTAGGACTTTATCAAGATTTCTTAAAGGGTATAGATATTCAGGTTTTTGTGTTCTTCCTTCACTACGCTTCTGTTTTCGTCTCTTTCACTGTAATATATGCATTTTTTAATGTGCTACTCTAGTTCTTAACTTTAAACACGTAGGGTTTTCATAGAGGTTTCTCAAAGGCTACAAATATTTAGTTTCTCGTTTCTTCGTAATGTTGTTATCCTTTTTTGTTACGAGATACATTTTTTTCTACATGCAACTTTTCAGACACTTAATTTTTGTACTGTAGTTGCTAAAACAGTTGAGTAGCTTAGGAAGGACATCAATCTCTTTTTCTCTCGACTAGAATAGTTTTGTAGCTAAGGAAACAGTCTCTCAGAATTTTTACATAAGATATACTGGAGCGGAATCTTTCTCAAAGCATCGTGTATGGAAGTGACCTTGAGAGTTCTGAAAATATTCCGGTATTGCAAGAAGACAAGGTGAGACGGTGAAATGTTTGAAAATACGGACAGGAAAGTTAACGGAGCCCTCTTGCATCATACGAGAGAGAGAGAGAGAGAGAGAGAGAGAGAGAGAGAGAGAGAGAGAGAGAGAGAGAGAGAGAGAGAGAGAGAGTATTTCACCTTCGACAAGTTCCAGTCAGCCACTTAAAGAAGCAACTCTGATGATATCCTAACCTAAGCCAACTTAATTTACCTTCCCTCAAATAAACCTGATATAACATAAAGTATCACACCTCCACCCAAACACCAGACCAGGAAGAGAACGATCGTACCCGAGGTAAACATTGACGTACTTGAGTGGGAAGAAAGAGCGAGAGAAAAGACAACCCAAAAAATACCTCCTGTAAATACCTTACTTAAATAACCCGTGTCTGGGCCTCCCTCCACACACACACGCACACACACACACACACACAAGGCTCGTCAAGGTCCACGCCGTCAGAAAGAGAGAGAAAGAGAGAGAGAGAAAAAAAAAAGAGCATCCTTCGTCAGGTAATATGAAGGTCGCTCTGCCGCAACTCCCCCTATCGCGCATGTTGGTCTGCGCAACCTTGTTCGGTGCCGCGTGGTGGTCACATGTCTGTCCTCTCCTCTGCCGTGGGTTCATAATTAAGTTCCCCACCACACGTGTTCCCTTACTCGGCACGGATTTTCCAGGCATCAGTGAAGGATATTATTAGTAGTATTGTTATGACCGCTTTATTTTGATTGGTTGTTTTTTGCTCGTTCTTGTCTAAACGTGTTGGTTTTTGTGTTCCTCTCTGCTTGTAACTACGCATATTACAGCTGATTTATTGTTGTTGTTGATGGTGACGATGATGATGATGATGATGATGACGTTATGATGTTATTATCGTTCCTTTTCTGCCATATTGACTTGCGTATACGTCACTGTTATTATCTTTAGCATCACCTGGTTCCTACTGTTCCCTTCCTTTCTTTTTCACATTGTCATTCATTCTAACGCAATCATTATCATTTTCACCTTTTCATATCACCGTCTTTATTTTTTACTCCCTTTCTTCTTCCCATAAGATTAATTTAAACATCTCGTATTCATTTTCTCTTTCTCACTTATTTGCTCGTGTGCTTTAAATACCTGTGACCTGAACTAATTACTCACTCCCTTACCTGCTCACGGATTAGCCAGGTAATACTAGGGGATCAATATTACTATTTTTACCTGTACTTTTTTTCTCTCGCTTTTTACCGATTATTGCTCCTCCACCCTTACCTGGCCAAGCATTCAGGCAGGTGAAAAGGAATGAATCACGTTAACTTATCTTTTTTTTTCACTTTTCTTTGATCTGTTTCTATTTTCTCCCTTCACTTTTTTTTTTTTTTTTTTTTTTTACTTTTGAGGATTGTAAACATAGACTCTTTGCCTCCTATTGTTGTCCCCCTCACCTGGTTAATAATTGAGACAGGTAACAAGAAAAGGATCCGTTTTATTGTTTGCATTTCTATTTTTTTCTATCCCTCGCTTTTTTCCTATACCTGTAAGCTCAAAGTAATTAAGTGTTATTCTTGTTCCATCACCTGGTCACGGATTTTAATAGGTAAGATAACAAGAAAGGAGTTAATCTTACTATTTATATTTCTTTTCTTTTCTGCCTTATTTTGTTCTCCTCAAATATGTAAGTTTGCACGTTAATTGAGCGTCTTTGTTGTCATTCTTGTTCTTCTTTTATTTGGTTAAGAGTTTCGACAGGTTAGAAATAAAAAGAACATTAATCTTTCTGGTCACATATTCCATTTTTCCTTACCTCATTTTATTTTTATCTATAAACCTGTTCACTTACGAGTATTACGCACTGCTGTTGTTGTGCTTGTTCTGCCCTTACTTGCTTACAGATTTCGACAGGTAAGTAATAGGAATAGGATTATTAATGTAGTTTTTTGGTTATTGTTGTTTCCTTAATTTTCTCTCATACCTGTAGATCTTTTAATTAGAAGCTACTGTTGTTGTTTTTGCTCTTCCCTTACCTGGCTACGGATCGACAGGTAAGCAACAAGAGGATAATTAATTAAACATTCTATTCATCCATAATTTTTCTTTCATACCAGTAAAATCTATACCTTAATTAAACGCTACTGCTGTTGTTCTGGTTTTTCCCTTACCTGACTACTCAACAGGTAAGCAACAAGGACATAACTATTTTTTTCCCCCTTTTTTTACATCGATTTAATTTTCCTTCTTGTTTCCAGTTTCCCGCATCTTAACTCGGTGCATTCAGCATTGTTGTTCCCCCAGCCCGTCACGGATGTTGACAATAAGTAAGATGAGAATTAGTGTGACTATTTTTATCAGTTTCATCTTTTTCTTCTGGTCTGTTCTGCGTGTCGTGTGTGTGTGTGTGTATGTGTGTGTGTGTGTGTGTGTGTCATCATCTTATCCCACGCGCATCTGCTGTGTGGCGAGCAATTTACATGTCTATCCTATTCGTAACACACCTGAGAGTATTAATTAGTCCCAGGTGTTTCTTTATGAGTGAAGGACATGTACAGGTGACAGCGGGAGGCAGGGACAGGTTAATTGCTCCTCTGTTTCACCTGCAGCATTGTCTCCTCGCTAATCACACCTATTTATGCAACACCTCATTGTTGTAATTAGTGTTGTCTGTCTGTGTCCCTGTTTGTCCGAATGTAAATTGTCAAATAAGAAAATAAGGGTGTTTGTTATTCTCTCTCTCTCTCTCTCTCTCTCTCTCTCTCTCTCTCTCTCTCTCTCTCTCTCTCTCTCTTTCCTGATGTCTTATAATCCGGTTTTCTTACGTATGAATAAATTCTCAGAAACATTCATTTATGACAACTTTTATCTAAACTTAACACAAACTTCAGAAAATTTCAAAAAAAACTTCCACATCAACTTATGAAAAGAGTCCTTGCATTCAAACACTCGAAAGTTGTGTACACTCTTCACGTTTTCTATACTTCAACGCACGATGGAGAAAGAAAACGAGGAAGGAATGTGAAAAATCTTCGTCTCGATTTTTTAACTTCAACCTCGGGATTTTTTGCGTAACTTTGTGGTGGTGGTGTTGGTGTTGGTGGCGGTGGTGGAGGTGGTGGAGGAGGTGGCGGTGGTGGTGTGGCCGTAACCTTGAGATAGAGAGGATCGCCACTGGTCACGTCTTAGGTAAAGGTGGTGGTAGTAGTAGTAGTAGTAGTAGTAGTAGTAGTAGTAGTAGTAGTAGTAGTAGTAGTAGTAGTAGAGAAGGACACGTGAGGAAGAATGTCATGAAAGTGTGATGAGAAAATGAAACCGAAGAAGAAGACGAAGACGAAGAAGAAGAAGAAGAAGAAGAAGAAGAAGAAGAAGAAGAAGAAGAAGAAGATGGTGATGATGACGATGATAATGAAAAAGAGAAGGAGGAGGAGGAAGAGGAGGAGGAGGAGGGGGAGGAGGAAGGTCACATGTCCCCAGGTTAGGGTTACGAAAGAACATAACATCTCCCGCTGAGAAACTGCCGAGAGAGAGAGAGAG
>CM035183.1:7641370-7683457 GCA_020233015.1 Callinectes sapidus | reverse complement strand
GAGAGAGAGAGAGAGAGAGAGAGAGAGAGAGAGAGGAAGAGAGGGTATCTCCGCCTCGTGTTGCAACTGTACCAGGTGTGAGGAAGGTGAGTCACGCTTGAGGAACTTTTGAGTCACATCCTAAGGCCTCCTCGTTGCCTCCGCCAGGTAAAGGCATTTCTCACACCAATTAAGCAAATACCACTGTTTTTCGGTAAATTCCCCAGAATTATTAACACTCCGGGTCGATTCTTCTTGTTTTCCAGCAACTTCGAAATATTATACTGGGTGAATCTTACAAAAATCTCTTCTTTTTGTCCTTTCTTTCTTCTTCGTAGTTCTAAGAGTTTCGTACATCACTTTAACCTCTTCAGTACTGGGATGCCATTTTATATTTATTCTATTTACTATTCGACGATTTTGTACGGCTTCAGAAACACATGTGGGGAATGAAATAGTACAGACTCTGGCCATTAATCTTCTGACCCCCACAGAACCTCCCTAATGTCAATAAAATCGTCTAATCACTTCCAAACCCATGGTGAAAATGTGTCCCAGTACTGAAGGGGTTGAGTGTTGCTAATTATCATTGTGATAGGGTTAATCAAAGTGAGATACAAGGTAATGGAAAGCAAGGAGTTATACTAGCTAGAAATTATTTTTGTTGCTATTATTATTATTATTATTATTATTATTATTATTATTATTATTATTATTATTATTATTATTACTGTAGTAGTAGTAGTAGTAGTAGTAGTAGTAGTAGTAGTAGTAGTAGTAGTAGTAGTAGTAGTAGTAGTGGTGGTGGTGATGGTGGTGGTGGATTTTAGTCTTAGATTTTCTATTTGTGTGTGTGTGTGTGTGTGTGTGTGTGTGTGTGTGTGTGTGTGTGTGTGTGTGTGTGTGTGTGTGTGTGTGTTCGCCGCACAATTCCCCTTGAGTGCCTGAGGGAAGCAGAATGAATAGCGGAAATCCAAATAGCAGCCACAATAATAAAAGAGAAACAAGGTAGACCATGGCCTTAAAAACAACACAAATCAACCATCATCAAAAATAAATAAAGTTGAGAAAGTAAAAAAAAAGAAAAGAGAAATAACAATAGTAATAGTCATAAAACGTGAGCAAACGCAGTAATAATGGTAAAGATGAACTGGAGCCATGAGAAAACAAGTAATAGCTATGATAATATTGTGTTTTTTTTTTTTTTTTTTTTCAGTGCAATCTCATCAAATTAAAGATGATTGTTGGCACGTGAAGCAAGCGACCTCAAATTGGAACATCTTGTCATCGAATTTAATCAAAGGAAGGAATGTTCACCGAATTCATATCATGTAGAAATAAATAAATAAATAAATAAATAAATAAATAAATGAAAACTATACATATTAAAATCAAATGAATGATATGAAGGTTACTTGGAAGTGAGATTTATGAAAATAGACTCACATTTCGATTGACGTACTGTGTGTGTGTGTGTGTGTGTGTGTGTGTGTGTGTGTGTGTGTATGTGCGTGTGTTCTCTTGGCCACTGAATGACGAAACTATAACACCTTTATGGAACTGCGCTCCTTGAAAACCACTCCTGTCAAGAAATATAAACTAGCATCCCTTATATACCAAATTTCAAACAAGCAACGTGTGTGTACAGTATAACAGCCACGTATACTATGAACCTACTTTGCATACATGGACACACACGCACACATACACTATCAGTCATACGTGTTTACTGCTCTTCTTTTATGTTTTCGTACTCAACCTTGATTCCTTACCCGTATGTGAAATTATCGTACATGACAAAATTTTCCTATTCGTGTTCCTTCAGCTTAACGGACATCCCTCGCATATCTATCTATATTCAGACTAACTTTCGCGTATTTCCATTCTTTATTTCTTTACTAATACTGATTATAATCCCACTAGGACAACTGATATGTTTTATGAACGGTATCAGACTCATCGAAGCATTTATCTACTTTCAAATTGCTACTTGTCATATACTTTCACTTGTTAGCATCTTATTCAAGCTCCGATCCTAATATTTCGCATCCAGTCCTACTATGGCAACAGATTATATTTCATTGAAGACGTCTGACTCACTGGTACAACTATTTGCTTTCTAATTCTTTCGATCGATATCATCCGTTTTCAAGACATTTCCAGCCTTCATGTAACAACTAATGCTGACAATAATTTTCCTTGCTTAATCAAGAGTTTCATTCCTTGTACGTATGAGACCTCGACTCCTCGTTTTCTCTGTGATTCGAAAACAATACTGTTGCATAACGCCCGCCCTCACATTCCTCCTCGTCCGTCAGCCAGCCAGCCAGTTCAAACTTTTTTTTCCTTTCTCCCTCTCTTGAAGGCTTCGTTGAAGATTTACTGAGTTCCTTTTCCTTTCGATTTGAGATGCTAGAGAGCGTTTGCATACAGCAGACATCCTCCCAGTAGATTAACTGATAACTTTGTGTTTGGAATAAATTACACTGAAGATAAAAGTACGATAAATTCGTTATTGGACTAGAGGTTTGACTGGGTATGTTAGTTTAAATTCACTACCAGTCTATTTCGTTATCTGGACTTACATTTTAATAAATACAAAAAGGGAAACGGCAACAGACGAAGCAGAAGACTGACTTTTAACAAATCTGAGAGAATGCGGAGTTCAGAAAGGGTTACGAAATGAGAATAAAAGTCAAATGGAGTGACGTCAAGTAAAGAACAGCAGAAGTAGACAGGCTGGATTTAATTTACACAAGCATCCTCCATCCACAACCACTTACTTAGAACAACAACAACGAAATGTGATATCAGCTTAGCTACAGACCGGGAATAAAGGTTTAATGGAGTGATATAAGAGTAAAGGGTAGACAAGACAGGCTGGACTAGACTCACCACTAGTACCCACCAGTCAGTCCACCGCCCCAGCCCAGCCCAGCCCGCCTTGCACAGTTGCCACTTCATAGTATAGAAGTCTCGGCACAGTCTTGCAACATAGGACACGCACACCAACACTCCGCCACTCAGACACACATACACACACACACCTGCTGCTCCACTCACATCACCCATACTCCAGACAGGTGTGGGCGTGCAGGTTAATTAGAGTCACACAGGTAGGGGCGTCCAGCGTGGCGTGGCGGGATCACAGGCAAGGGAGGAGGAGGTTGGTAGTTTCAACAATGGCAGACTACACAACTTCCTCTGTGAATTACATCGGAGCGCGCACTTCACAACACCCACCTGCCTTCACCGCACCTCACTCACTACACCCTGCACACATCACCACAGCCTGCGCCACACCACCACACCCTCACCACTGTACTTCACGGGTATAGGGTGATGTAGGCAGGACTTTCACCACAGAGGCGTTGAAGAGCGCAGGATAACACTCACTATTGCCACCACACCTTGGACATCACTACTCACTACTCACTACCTGTGGCCGCCCGCCCAGGTATGTTCCCGCACTGCCAAGCGTTGTCACTGACATCATCACCATCATCACCAGTTATCTCCATCCTCTTTCGCTCTACCGCATAAACAACACATCTAGCACTATTATAAACTTGACTTTTCACTGTTAAACGTGTTTTTGATATCCATAAGACGTTGTGGAAGGTCGAATTTAAGTTTTTGCTAGGCTTTGACACCTGTGCTGCCGGGGTGGCGGGAAAACATCTCGTACGAAACTGTCCGAACTGGAAAGTTTGAGAAGCGACTCAGGTAAGGCAAGGTAAGAGTGATGTGAGTGCACGTAAGGTAGGAAGCAGACACAGGCATCACGTGCACACACTCACCACACGTACACACGAGGATGTACGTTCAATACACTCCCTATATGAATGTTGATGGTTGTTTTTTTATTTGTTGTTGGTGTGATTCTTAAACTTTAGTTGTTGATATGCTTGTCCGTCTGTCTGTATGTGTATATAAGGTTGTATGGTTGTATGTTTAAATTCATCTATCTGTCTATATGTCTGTTTTCCTGCTTTTTTTCCTTGTGTGTGTGTGTGTGTGTGTGTGTGTGTGTGTGTGTGTGTGTGTTTGTCTATTTGTCCACCACATCAATTCTTTTGGTAGGGTCTCTCTCTCTCTCTCTCTCTCTCTCTCTCTCTCTCTCTCTCTCTCTCTCTCTCTCTCTCTCTCACTGATACATTAACTTTCACCGCAAAAACAAAGAAAAACAATAATCACCCTATGCATTTAAATGAACCTCAGAACATTTTTTATACACACACCTACCCACTTCCCCTTCCCTTCCCCGCACCTGTCTGTCTGTCTGTATGGATGGATGTAGAAGGTCATATCCCTATCTTCTTTTTTTTCCCTTCTTTTTTTTCTATTTACTTTCAACTATCTTTCCACCCACAAGGAGGCAAGGTAAGGCTCTCGGTTACATGAATATTGGCTTTTGTTTCACGCTGTTCCGAAGTAATATTGGTGGTGGTGGTGGTGGTAGTGGTGTGTGTGTGTGTGTGTGTGTGTGTGTGTGTGTGTGTGTGTGTGTGTGTGTGTGTGTGTTCTCTTTTTCAGGTTCCTCGTGTAATGATTTAAGTCATCTATGGATCTTTCTTCTCTTTTTTGGTCTTTTATTTATCTCTTTTATTGTTTTTTTTTTTTCTTTCGTTATTCTTATTTGTTTATTTTACTCTCTCTCTCTCTCTCTCTCTCTCTCTCTCTCTCTCTCTCTCTCTCTCTCTCTCTCTCTCTCTCTCTCTCTCTCTCTCTCTCTCTCTCTCTCTCTCTCTCTCTTCTACTTACTATTCAGATATGGATTTTTCTCTTCTTCAACTTCGTCATTGTTATTTTTCCATCATTTTCATTTACTTAATCATTTTCTCTCTTATTATTTATCTATTTACTTATCTATTTAACTTTTTATAGGTAAGGGTGGGAATACCTGCAAGAGAGAGAGAGAGAGAGAGAGAGAGAGAGAGAGAGAGAGAGAGAGAGAGAGAGAGAGAGAGAGAGAGAGTAAACATTCCATAGTGAAGTTGATTATAAGAAAAAAAGAGATATATGTACCTAGATTAATACCTGCGTATCTTCCTTACACATTCAAACAAGAAAATAAGACATCAAACTAATGATTTAAAAGATATAGATGCTTTAAAACCCGGGTAGCATTCTTAACCCTTTCATTAATGGGCCACATTTTTCATATCTATTCTGCTTATTATTTGTCGATTCTATAGAACTTAAGTAACTCATGTAGGAATTAAAATAGCACAGACTCTGGCCATTGATCTTTTAGCCACCATAGATCCTTTCTAATGTCAATAAAATAGTCCAATCACACCTAAAACTCGTGGTAGAAATGTGTTCCAGTACTGAAGGAGTTAAAAGAACAAGTCTAACCAGAAACTGCCATAGAATAAATGATCCACTCAGATACACGCTGATTAAGATGAATAAAAACAGGGACAAAGAACGATATGTTAAGATGAAGTATAGCGAGCATAAATAAACAGATCTTACTATCAATCTCTCTAAATCTTTTCTTACAAGGACAAAAGGGAGGTAAAGGGAAGGGAGGGAAAGGTTGGGGGGCAAGGAGAAGGCACCGCGGCCATCCCTTAGAAGTGAGGTATTAGGAGCAGATCAAAGGGAAGGAGTGAAGGGTTTAAATGGCCGTCATAATGAGGCGAAGGGAGGAAGGGAGGGAGGAGTGGGGCAGATGTGTGTGTGTGTGTGTGTGTGTGTGTGTGTGTGTGTGTGTGTGTGTGTGTGTGTGTGTGTGTGTGTGTGTGTGTATGAAACTATTCCTTTTTGTTGGTGAATATGAATAATAGTAGTAGTAGTAGTAGCAACACCAGCAGCACCACCATTCTCACACCTCTATACCAAGCTCATCAAAACACAGCACGTTCCTCAACCTCCATTTTATTTATCTATTCTCTCTCTCTCTCTCTCTCTCTCTCTCTCTCTCTCTCTCTCTCTCTCTCTCTCTCTCTCTCTCTCTCTCTCTCTCTCTCTCTCTCTCTCTCTCTCTCTCTCTCTCTCATAAGGCACAATGCATTCCCAGCGCGTCCCACAAGTTTCTTTACTCATGGTGACGAGAAAAGTTGACTAAGGGAGTTGAACTTTACCTAGGTTAGCTCACTCGACACGTGCCGCAGAGAGAGAGAGAGAGAGAGAGAGAGAGAGAGAGAGAGAGAGAGAGAGAGAGAGAGAGAAGGGGGGGAGTAGAGATAGGCTAGTTGAAAATTTAATACGTCGTTTTCTTTTCAATGATCTTGTATTTTCGCTTCATTTATTTGTTTTTCTTTACTTATCCCTTGTTTCTAATTTCTATAATGTTGAGAAACCAAGTTAAAGTAATACTGCAGGATCCGAGAATCAAGTTATGGTAGGTTAGGTTGCGTTACGTCTTGAATGTTAGATGTACTTGTTTATTTCCTGTCTTTTTTATATTTACTCATCTATTGTTTTACTTCATGGCGGAAATATATGCTTTGAGGGATAAAACTTCCTGATCCAAGCATGCCACGCCACTAATAAGCATTAATGCAGTCAATCCCAAGGCCTTCTTTCTCTTTGGGTAGCATTTTTTTTTTTTTTTTCCTTTTTTTTTCTGGTACAATCCGGAACAAGTGGCGTAGTTACTGGTTAATTCTGCTTGGTCAGGGTTCCGCTTGGGCTGCGATATAAATATGTCCGAATCCAGTTTTAGTTCACCATAGTAAGCATCATGTATAATTAGTGACGCTTCTGGATATCTGTCATTCCAAACATGTCAGTCGTCGAAAACAGTAAAATGGTAATGCTTATTGAAGATTGCAGGCAGGTTTGTGTGTGTGTGTGTGTGTGTGTGTGTGTGTGTGTGTGTGTGTGTGTGTGTTCCAGATCTACTTCACACTAAATAAAAAAATTAAAAACTTTCAACAGTTTTGTAATTCTGCTTTATTTTCCTATACATTCCAATCTTGCAGTGTTCTAAGTGTCTATGCCATTACTTTTTTTTTCTTTTTTTAACTCTGACATAACTTTAAAACACCATAACTTAGCAATCATCGTAATGAGAATCTTAAGACATGTTGACTCGGCTAATCAATACTTCAAGATAAATAGTTACAAAATTTCAAGATATAATAGATGTAACGAATAGAAAAAAAGGACAGATTAACAGATAGACGGGTAGACAGACAAGCAGAGACAGGCAGGCAGGCAGGCAGGAAGACAGAAACAGAGAGAAAAGCACCTGAACACGCAGACAAGCCAATAAACGGGTAGATAGACAGGCAAAACAAAAAAATGAAATATATTAATAAATATAAATAAAAACAATGAAAGATTACAAATGAAAACAGATAGAGAATTAGATAGAAAGACGAACAGGAAAATAAACACATAAATACATTGCCAAATAAAGCGACGATGTACAGACAGGCAAGAAAACAGATAGGAAAACAACCAGATAGAAAGACGAACAGGTTACAGATAAAGAGAGACACATGCAGGAAGGAATGCAGGCTATAGGCAGGTATGCTATAGTCTCTCTCGGTGACGGGGAAGAGACGTGACTTGAAATGATAACGAAACCAGCAAGAAAATGGTGCTTGCTTGCCTGCTACGCCGCACGCTACCAAGGCCATGGAAGTTTGTCGACGTGGACACTCCCATCCTCGTCTCTACTACTTCCACATTTCAGAAACACTTTAGCGCTGCACCACCTCCACTGTTTCGAAAAGCTCCTGTTTTAAGTGGCACCAGTTTTCAAGTTCTTTTTTATGGTTCTAATGACAAATGAATAAGGTTACTACATAACTGATAGGAGAAACACCCTCAGAAACCCATCTTGTATTCTCTCTGTGGCTTTTGAAACTAGTTGTGGTGGGAGAGCGGAGAGTTTCTGACTAAGGACCTTAGATCTGTCAAACTTCATGCGGATGGTAGCCTACTATATCTATTTAGCTCCTAGAACGGACAAACTCCCACGAGGATGGAAAATGTAGCTTAGTGTTTCGTTGGTGTTTGTGAATGGATAGAGGGTAGAATATTGACGAACTCATTAAATACTCGTTCAAAGTTGTTAGATATCTCATTCTTTTTACGTTTCTTTGCGAGACTGATGTTTTTTTTTTTTTCTTCTTATTGTCTATAATCATTATCGTTGTCTCACTATTTGTAGATAGATAAACAACCTAAATATTGACCGACTTATAAAAAAAATCATCTTAATTAACGATTCAATCAACTAGTGTGCGTGTGTGTATTGTTTATTTTGTTAGTTGCATGGTCAGTTAGTTAATTAGTTTGTTAAGTGGTTGGTTAGCCAAGTTAGGTATTACTCTTAAGCTGGTCAGTCAGTGGTCTCACGTACACAAGCGAATACCATGAGAGAATAAGAAGCATATGAGAGTAAAAGCAACAAAAGAGTAATAAAGAAAAGTGAAATTAACGAAAGAGGAATATAAGAGAAGAAATTAGAGAAAATTACGATGAATTAAGTCATCTATACTCTCTCTCTCTCTCAATTCTTCACTCCAACGGCAAGTTCTCTTTGCAGACCATTGTCATTTTCATATTATCATGTCAGAGAAAGGAATTACACACACACACACACACACGGGACTCCTTGGCTCAACTCTTACTCGTGCACAGGAAATGGAAAATTAGAGATGTGATTGCAGTAGGAAGGGAGTTGCAACATCTCTGCCAGGCTCTCTCCTTCTCTGGGTGTGTGTGTGTGTGTAATGTTGAGTAATTTTTGTAACTTTTTAATGCAACTCATTTTCTCTTTGTTAATACGCCCCTCCTGACCCATCCTCACTCCACACCAGTAATAACCGATTAATTTTGCTTGGTATTCAAGTGTAATGTCCACGATTGTCTAGTTTAGAGCCAGTTTGAACATTAAGACTACATTGGAGTACATAATCAGTAGTATATATATATATTGGTGCAGTATATGTGTGCATTTATAACTGGGAAACGGGGATGCTTTGAAGAACTGGAAAATCATTCTGATATGCAATCATACACTCTCTCTTCCCATGAGAAGAGATTTTTTTTTTTTTTTTTTTGCTTTTCAAACATGAAACAAACCTGAAATACTGGCCCATCAGTGAACATGATCATTAAGTATCTAAAAACACCAATTCTACATACGTATTTTGATTACACTTCTCAATTTATTAAATGAATTTCTAAATACATATCCTTGGTTGTAATAATTGTATCTCAACCCAAAGCTGACAGAGTACTAGTGTTTTGCACATGGTTGATAATCCCTTGCCCAATCTAATTCTAACTTCCAAACGCAACTTACATCAATCAATCATGGGTGAATAATATTACATTAACAAATCATGGGAAATTTATTTGCAGAAATAATTGAGGTCTGGTATGGCATCACACTGACTGTTGCTGCAAGGAGAGGACAGCACCGCACAATGCTGCACATACACAACACCACTGCTCAGACCCAATGCCTCCCATCACCACAGCTCTGGGAAGCTTTGGTGATGTCCTCAGGCAGGTGATAGTGACAAGGTACAACACAGAGTGGGTGCTGTCACTTCCTCAGGTGGTCAGTTGTCACTAGGGTGTTGGTGACCTTCATGCAAAGGTACACAACACTGCCACTGGGAAATACATACAGGAAATATAAACTGGCTTCAGTAAACTAATGCTATGGCGTTGTATGAGTTGGGCGGGTAAAGTTATAAGTAACAGAATTGTGCTGAACCATAAAGAAACAATCACATAGAAAAATAATTCAATCTAAAAAAAGTCAAATAAAAATGTTGAGAACATTATCAAGTAGACACTGGTTTGCAAAGCCCTAAAACAGCTTTGGTGTCACTGGGCATGATTTACAAAACAGTTCACAGGAATGGAGCAAGGGGTGTTGACAAAAGATGCCCAAGAATATGACTTTCTTTAAATAATGTTCAGGTTTTAAAATGAAGGGAGTAACAAGCTTGCTGAAGGTGGTGTTTGAAGGAATCCAACGCTCCCCGGTGATGTGGACTGCCTGTACATATCAACAAAGTCTCCTACATCACATGTTTCACCTTCAGTGTCAAAACAATCATAAAGGGAGATGTCCAATATAGACAAAAGTGTACATGATAAGTGTTAAAATACTGCACATTTCTGTACAGAATATAATGCCATCTGCCACTGTGTAATGATATATGTAAGTCTGTACATTTAGATATATATACTATATATATATATATTTCTTATAATAAATTCTCAACCACAAATAGTACCTTAATGATGCTGTTGATGACAGCTTCAAGAAAGAAAGCTATGACAGCAGTAGAGAGTTTAAGAAAAGATAAAAGATAACATTACAAAGTGCTTAACAGAAAACAATTTTGCTGCAGTGTTACCGGAACCTGAGGCCTTCAAGCAACACCTAAGGGGCGGCGTCCACCAAATGGCCTTGAAAATTGTTGGTGGACCAAGGGAGGGATTGCAATCACTTGGGGATTACATGCAAACTTGGTTATCCATGGGATGATGGATGGGGCTGAGAGGGTCAAGGAATCAATGTGGTTCCAATATTGACTGCCCTTGACAAACAGGGCTTAAGGATCTGCTTTCAAAGACAACTTGTTTGCCTCATAAGAACTGGAGGGCCACCTGACTTCTTTCTACTTTTTTTCTGATAATGATCCGTTATCTATGACTTGAGCCACAATTTGTCTTCCCTTGGACACACAACTCCCATGGGATACAACAACCCTGTGGATGCCTCAGCTTGCAGCTACAGATGGACATGTTCAGAATGTTTAAATACAGCATACAATTAAAGTGCAAAAATCTAAAGAACAACTCTGGAATTTCACAAAACAGTTCATTCACAGTGGCTGAAGATGTCTGGATATGGAAAGCTGGTTGGAAATTCTTAGTGAAGCACAGATATTTGTGACTCAACCTGCATATATGGCAGGCAGCCAACACTCATGCTGGCCTCTGCCCACCACCACCACCACCACCATCACTACCACCACCTTCACTACTCCAATGGAAAGGCTGATGGACTGTGATTCTGTGCTTGCTGAGGGAAAACTGTGATGGCACAAACTGCACTATGTGGTAATAATATTAAAAGTTACTTATCAACCACATCAACTACTGAAGTATGCCTTCCTTCTGTCCCACTCCACAAACCTGATCTACATCTCCCCACTTCTCAAACCAGACTTAAGATAAAGCATTCCTCAGAAAGACAAGTTCAAGTTAATATTTAAGTCTTATAATATACTCTATGGCAAAATCCAAGAAATAAATTCCAATGACAGGTACATATATTTCGTGCAATGTTAATTTGTAGTCAGCAAAGAATAGTAACCTTTTAGCTATTCTGCACTCCCTCTTGCTACAGAGCATTGCTAGTGAAGAATGGTTTACTGCAGGTAAGAATATTCCTTTGTCAGTAACATCCATAACTTCACTGTGAGATAAAAATCAATAACATGTAGGTAATATTTGGAATTGGAAAGCGTGATTCACACCATAACTTTATAACAAGTCAAACAAAACCTGCTGGTGGCTTCCAGGTGTCCTGCCTCAATACACAGTAGTGAGGGGAGCACACTGCCTGCTGCACCAGCCTGTCCTGCATGGAGCATGTGGCATGGCCAACACACCTCACTGATACAACCAGACACCCATAATGCCATGCCAAAACCATTGTGAAGTGCACTCACACATTCATACACTAGCACGCACACATTCACACACTAAAACGCACACATTCATACACTAGCACACACACACACTCACACACACATGCACACACACTCCAACCCTCAAGATGTCAACCGGTACTGGAACTCTGCTAAAACTCCATCCTGTGTGGAGCCCTTTATGGTACAATTTATACACACAAAACTGATGACGGGTCACAAAACCTTCCGGCCGCACGGCTACACCTTAAGGCCTAAAGGAGGGATGTCCAAATAACCAACAAGTCCCCTGCATTACCCAGCCCAGCACAACCCAGGCCTGCTCTCACCTTGCCACAGGCCATGTCGGGTGCACGGCCTCACCTGCTGCCTCCCCTACACACTGTCTGGCACCACTTTGTTTGCTTTGTCCTGCACTTCCTTCAGTTGCTTCTCGTAGATCTTTTTAGAATCACAGAATCCCATCCGGGTCTTGCCAAAGCTGTTGGGGCCGGCAGACGTTGGGGTGTCCCTGCAGGGAGAGAGAATGCCATTATAGACTGAGGACAAAATGCAGTGGTTTGAGCAATCTTAAAACTTGTCAATTGGTAATCTGCATTCCTCTGCTTCATGGCTAATCTGCTGAGATCCAGTTGTTATTCTGGAGAACTTATTAACATTCTGAGTGGCATTAGCATCTGTAACAAGAGTCATGTAGTGGTGTCTCAAGACATGGTGTGGAATGCAGTATCCTAAAGTGAAGCTGTAAGCACAGTGACCCTTAATACTATATACCAAGACAATGTTACTCTATGCTCTTTCAGCTCTCCTCTACAGGTGTTGCCTAAATTAACATGTGTGTGACTATTCGTCTAACGTGTCAATACAGCGGCAGGCTCCTTCCTCTACTCTCTGTCCATCACTGATGGTGTGATTGAACAAAGTGTGTCTGCTCACCTGCCAATGTTCTTCATTCTCATCTTTGCCTCGGGTGGCATCTCCTCCTCTTCCTCGTCATCATCGTCATCACCGGTGCTGAATGCTGCTGCTGCTGCACCCACTTTTGGCTTCAGGAGGGAGGCTGTTCCGCCCACCTGAGATGCTGCCTTCTGAAGGAGAGTCATGGTAATAGGAACTGGAAAAATCACATGTCGCAAATTACCAATTTATTTGAAAGTTTACCTCTGAAGAGCACAACTGCTTAGATGTCATGACTTCTGGCTACTTCAAACACTTCCACTACAGATCCAGACAATTTTCACAAGACATAGTAAATCATAAGTTTTCAGCAGAAAGCACCAGCAATATAATGACATGCTAAGTGCGATAAACTGTTGAAGATATCTGTAATAATAAGGCAAAGCAGAAGGCCCTACCAACAGTCCCTCCTGGAACACTCACCTGTGACTGGCCCAGCTTGATGGAGATGCCACCACTTGGCTTCTTGACAGGGAGGACAAGTTTCCCCTCAGGTTTGCTGCTGAGGCCAAAACTAAGCTTTTTCTTAGGCTCCTCCTCCCCCTCCCCTTCCCCCTCCTCCTCCACTGGCCGCTTGGGGGCAGGCGGCCTCTGGTCCTCCAGTGACGTCTCTGGAGATAAACACTGGCGAAGGTGAGATAAAGAAACCCGTGAGAAGAGGGTGGAAGCGAGCACATGAGACAGCGCAACATTAACCACCATCACCAGCTGCTGCCATGGCCTGTGTCCTGCCTGACCAGTGTTCACCAGGACACCAGTCAGTGGTGCACCAATACAAACTATAAGATGCTGCCGTGTCTCTCACTGTCCTGCCTAACTGTCCCGTACAACACAATGCCAATCCCAGTTCATTGCTATCTCCAAATACCCTAACTGTGTACTTGTTGCATCAAACACTGGTTTGTGTTCTCCTAATCAATAAGATTCAGTCAATTATGACCTTTTTTTTTTTTACCTCACATGCAACAGAATGAGAATCTTACAAGTTTGCTTTAAAACTAATAAATTCTTAGATTATAGACAAGGCTTCAAAATATCTGTTATATCAATGTCAAATTAGCAGCTTCATCAACTACACCATGAACATAATTGATCACAAACTCCCTGCCAATCACAACTACTACTTTTATGTATATGTCAAGCAAATGAGCAATTCTGAGATTGAATGTTACAAAGAAAATCCAGGTCTCATTACGGTATTAACGCCCATTATGGATTTTTCTTCAAAATGTAACAATAAATAATTCCATAATTCAGAATTAAAAACTATAACAAATATTTCTATCAAACTAAATATCAAATAATGGCTCAATGTGAATGACCACTTTCAAATTCAGAAGATGAAAACAAAAATCCCTTACGCTGGATTAAGAAAAAATTCTTAAAATTGCCACTTTCTGATTTACTAATACTTGTGTCAACTGAATATGAATAATAGGTAGAATTTGACAACACAAGGAAAAGACTGCCTCAAGCATAGCACTGTACTCTAACAGTGAACCTAAGAATAAGGAATAAAATGTCTGTTGTAACCGAATGCATAAAGTGAAGCACCAAAGGCATTTCTTCATTACTGTTCAAACAAACACACATTCATTCACCTGAAAGCAATCTCAACCAGTGTCAAGAGAAAGAAGCATCAACATGTACAATAAATCAATAAACCACCAAAAACAATTATAACAAATACGAACCAAAGCTTAACATTTACTTGGATGGGCACGGAAATCCTAACTTTGTAGAAGATTCAAGACATGATCAACATCAACCATTAACAACAACCATTATGCCGTAAGTTCTCTGAGAAAGTTCACAACAATGGCGACGTAAAGGAAGTTTAATCACACTGGCCATTTAGTTAAGTGACAAAAAAATCAACATTTATGCAGTAAAACATTCATCCTCTTCCTTTGGCTAACTCCCTCGGACTTGCAAGGGGACTGGTAGGCAAGTGGGCCATTATTTTACACTTTTTGATGCCCCTGGCCAGCTTTCCCCTATTACATTGAAAAAGAGAAGAAATCATAAGAAAAGACGGTCCTTCTTCAAGTTTTCAGTATGTTCCCTTTCTCCGAACCTAAAAAATTTAAATGAACTAAGAATATAAACCAAATTCCCTATTACACTAACCTTATAATCCCAATACAACCACAATCTTAACCTTTTTACCCGTTCATAACCCTCCTCTCCACAACTCACTAACTCAACACTTGCTCAATAAAGATAATACAATTCAAACCATATAGAAGGGAAAAACAATATTAGTACCCCTGAAACACTAACCAACACCAACACACACACAACTGAACCTCAGGGAGAAACTACCACACTCGTGCACCAATACTGGAAAAATCACATAAATAAACACACAAATATATAAGACAACCTATTCAACACAAGCCTTTCGACCATTGCGACTCCCTGAAAGTACTACCACCATCACCACCGCCCCTACCACCGCTACCACCACCACCACGCCCCTGCCCCAGCCCCAGCACTCCCCACACCTTATCGGGGGCACAGGTGACACCTTGCACTAGTCATCCTGGAAAACAAAGGCTGGAAGGTGCTCGATAACTCAGGGCCATAACATGAGGTTTATTACAAGCAGTCACTCTCAGCCCCCCCGCACTGCCCAGGTCACGGGGGATTTTTAAGATAGACTTGGTATCACAGGAATAAGCAATGTCACACTACCTTCTCGCTTACTCATATTGCCTAAAAAGAACTGGCGAAGCTCATAAATTACAGACGACGCCGACAGTTCCCCTCCCTGCGCGCGGCGGCCCCGACTCGGTATTGGCAAATGTCCTTTCCCCTTCCCTTCTTGAATTTCTAACTAAATATCCTTATAACTCCAATATATCTAGAAATTAGGCATAAAAACATAATTTATATTAATATGGTAATACAAATAATAACTCTAATCTAAACATAACATTGAAAATACTCTAAATGGCCTATTTATTAAGTTAAAGTCAAAGTTAATCAAATACCAGAACATATCCAGCACAAAATATCAACAAAGATCAAAATGTTTACCAAAATGCTAAGTCATCTAATATAGATATCTTTTGTATACATTTAACATGTAAATTAACCATGTATATAAAAGAAGTCAATAAAAAGCCCCTAAAGAATCCGTTCTAAAGAATGCCTGATAACCTACTGCTCACTTTACCCAATATTTCAACTTTTATTGTTTCAAATTCAACAAGTACTTTTATGCGGTGCTGGGGCGCGTCCAAGTTTGAATTCAGTAACACTCTGCATTTCTTACCCCCCTGATAAATCTGCTTTTGTCTCAATAAACGTGAGGGCATGATAAGACTCCTACTTTCATGGGGTAAATGTAAAGATAAAGGAATGATTTATGATGTCACGAAAGAAGAAGAAATGAGTTGCGAGTTTCATTATTTAGAACAAGAGATAATATAACCAAAGTGGGGGAAGCAGGGAATGAAAAACATGTATAAACTGAAGAAAGGGCTATGGAGTGAAGGAAAGGGGAAAGATTGATCCATATAGGACAAAGAATAGAAGGTTACATGCGCAATGAATGAATACATCAATCATTTCACAGAGTAATGCACAGCAAATAATTAACAAGAAACAAAGAATGAATGCACAAATAAGATAGAATAAGATAAATAGGGAGAAGGCACAAGACAAAAGCAGAAGAATTATGGGATCACAGAACAACAAGCAAAATGGAGAATGTGACTTATGAATTCAGCCATGTAAAGTGAGCTAACGGAAAAGAATGAATAAATTACAAGATAAAAGGGAAAAAAGGATACAAAGGATGGTGGGGGTGGGGGAAGGAGTCACATGATAAACAAGAACGTAAGGGGATGAAGACAAATGACAACTAAAGTAGATCAAACAACTAAACCATGTCTGAGTAAATAGAACGAGATAGAAATTTAAGAGTGAGATAACAGAAAAAGGCAAAAAATGGTGGAGTGAGGAGGAGAAAGGGGAATCATGGGCTGGGGTAGACCAAAACGCAAGGATAGGGAGCCATGGGGTAAGAAAAAAATCGAAGAAGTAAATTATCCATACTCACTTGGGATAAGACTGAAAATGAGAGTGAGATGCGAGGGAAAGAGTCAGAAAGGAGCAAATAACTTCCTATGACTTGACTTTATTTAATGAATTCAATGCTGGACTAGTTTTCTTCTTCATTGCCGTAAGTAAAACTTTTTTTTTTCTATAGGCTCTCGTACTTTGTAGTAGCCTATAGGACGACAAAAATAGCCCACTTCCCCCTTTTCCCCCTGCAAATAGTTTTTACAGTGCTAGGAAAGTTAGAGAAGGACGATCACAGGAAGAAAAGGGTTAGAGGGAGGTTTCAAGCCATTTATCCCTTTCTTTTGGCTCTCTCGGACCAGCAAGGGAACTGGCAATGAAGTGGCCCTTTAGCCGGAATGAAGACAAATGACAAACAAAATGCACCAAATAAGCAAACCATGGCTAAGTGAATAGGAGACAAAAAGGACGGCAAGGTGACAAAAAAGCCAAAAAGAGGGAGGGGGAGGAGGAGAGGTAATCAGGAATCATGGGCCGGGGTAAGCCAACGCAGGGATAGTGAAGCATTGAATAAAAGACAAAATCGAAGGAGTAAACTTTAACCCACAATTACATGGGATAAGCCTGCAAAATAAGAGTGAGAGCGAGGAGAGAGTGAGAAAGGATCAAATAGTTGCATGGCAGTCGCGGCGATCACGGCACGCAGCCCTGGACGCAGCGGCACCAGTAAACAAATGGGTCGAAGGCGGCCACTATACAACTAATTACTGATGGACGCCGGAATTTGACACCTAACTTCCTGATTCCCCACGTCCTATTGCCCTGTAGAGGCTCCCTGGACCACCGAGGAGATGGCAGACACACTAGTGCAGTCCAATCTGGAGAAAATAAGCAGGTGGGTGAAGGAATGGCTTAGGAAACACAGCTGATCGTGACACTTGACCTCCTCCTGCTTGCCTGCCTGACCTGCTGCCCCTCCTCTTGATCCCCTGACCTCACACCAGATCCACCAGGGCACAGCAGACAGGGGGCGTGGCCAGGGGAGCCCTCCATGGCCCCGCAGGAACCCATGACTTCTGTATGATGCTTAGGGTCTTACCGGAACAAAGTACTAGGCTTCTTTATTTACATTTTCGTGTCCTGTGGGTTAAATACATGATTCTGTCTGTATTTCGCTTCCCTTTTCTGTTTTTAAGAGGGTTTAGGTTTGGTTTGTGAGATGGAAGGCTTTGTTTGGCATATATATGGTTCTTTGTATTGAAGTAATGCCTTTTTTATCTTTAGTTTTAGCTTTATCCTATGTTATTGTGTTTAGTTGATGGTGTATCTAATGGGAGGTTGTAAGTGTAATTAGTATACTCTAAAGGGTGTTTATGTGGTAAGAAGCTTTGTTTGTGGTGAATGTGGTTATATATCTTGCTTCTTTATGTAATGTTTTGTATTTGTATTTTATTATTTGTTTATTTATTATATGTTTAGGAGTCTAGTTGATAGGGACTCTAATTGGTGTTTATTACTTTGTTTAGTTGTTCATATTTTTCAAGAAGCTTTGTTTAAGGTGTGGTTGTTTAAAAAAATAAATAAATAAAATTTCTATAGGCCTTTGTTTTAAAGACTGGCATCTCAGTAGGCCTTATTTTTTAACAACACTTTATTTAGCTCTTGTCCTGACCTCACATAAAAAAATAATAAGTAATCCAATCAATTTTTTATTTGTATATTTTGTGCTTTTGTAGTGTTATTCAGTGTAGTGTATGGATAATATATATGGAAACAATTGATTACAGCCAGTTTAAAATAGCAAATTTACAGTTTTTTTTTATTGAGTTTGGTGGAATTGTGATAAAGCCTTAACTTTTATATATTACTCTTAAACTTTTTGTTTTTATTGTGGTTTGGCTATTCTAAGTGGGTGAATATAGTTGACAAAAACTTAGAAATGATTAGTTTATGCTAACAGATTTTTTTCACTCTACTCATGAATAATTAATTTTGGAGATTTTTCACACCACACATAAATGTTTGCTTTTAGTTAAATTATACTGATGTTGATATTCATTCAGTATCTTTCTTATAATAATATGAATGATTGGAATTATTGTTGCATTGAGCTGTATGCTTTGTTTTCACAATGTTTTATAGGCTCTCCTTTTGGCCACTAGAAGCAAAGGATGTGGTCTCCGGAATTATCATCGGTGGCTGCCTTATCAGCGTCAGAGCCTTCCTGTTTCATGATGCCTACAAAGTTTTCCTTCTGTTCTCTTCCATGGCTAGTGATGCTATGCTCCCCCTGTTAATGTCCCTGGTTATAAAATTCCACTTCTATGAGATCCTTCCACTCATATCTTTCCACCTTGTCTTCTACCCATCTTCCAGCAATTTGGAGATTGCATAGTATAAGTCATGGGTGATCCTCATGGTGTTCTATTCATTACAGCTTCCTGCAAGATGTGCAGTACCGCTCCTTGATGATCAACAGTGCCAACTACAATGTTCGGCTCATGAGGGAACGCAAGACCCGCCTCCCATTTCTTGATTCACAGACAGGTGTGTGCCATGTTACTACAGACACACTCACCCTAAAAGACCACAAGCAAACAGTTGCTTCATTGAAGTGCATATATCCTTGAATTGTAATACAAATATTATATTTCCAAAAGATAATTTTATGGGTGTTATTTTTGTGCTGACGTTTCTGAATCTGTACATTATGCCAGAATAATCTTGACTCTCATCAGTCTTTTGTATTTTTCTTGTTTTTACTTGGCAGGAATAGCCCAAAATCCATGCAAGCTGTACATGAGTGCCCGGCACCGCATGCCGGGCACCGCCGAGGGCCAGCTGTATGTGTACCCGTCCCAACGCTGGTGCTGTCGGAAGCGGTCTTACATGGCGCTCGCCCATCAGGTTTGTTGATCTTAGTAGTACATTGCTAAATTACAATATTTTGATTTCATGCAATTAATCATGTATGTTTACAGAGAAATCATGTCTACAATATCTACATATATATTGTTTGTATCTGTATTGACTGTAAAACATACACCCTTACCAAGATGATATTGAACTTTTGAGATTGTAATACTTTTGTGAAGGTGTTTGGATCCCATTTGTGAATTATGATTACCTTGCTGTTAATCCTGTGTAAAACATCACCATGATTCAGTCTTTAGACATTAGATACTTAATGCAGCAGTAAGCACTATAGAATTCACTCACCGTTCTTTATCCTGAAGTGTTTAGAGGTTAAAGGATACCCACAGCAATAGATGTTGCTGCTCACACACAGAGCAGCCGTGCTAGACGGTCTGTAGTAACATATTAAAACAATCCAGTCTTTGTTTTTTTCTAACCACCAGCACTGGCTCTTGAAAAAGGTACCTGTAGTTTATCCTTAAATGTTACAGGCATGTGGATCATCCCATACTGCATGGAATTACAAACAGTACTTATATGGTAAAATGTGTGAGTTTACCTCATAGCAAGAAGATTGACTCTAGGGCTTGAGTGCTGTGGTGACTCTTAGATATCAGTATTGTGTTCTAGCCTGAGGCAGTTGGAGTGTGTTGTGGTATGTATGCTTGTCCCTTGAGTGAAGGCTTTTGACATACTCATCATTTTGCAAACATATCTGTGTTTGTATATGTTCATTTCTTCTCAGACTACCATAGATCAAGCATATTTGGGAAGATTATCTAGAGCATTTGGATTGATTTGCTACATATAACATCACATATTAAAAGCCTTGTCTTGAGTGGCATGCCCCTTGAGGTGTGGTGCTGCCTGCATGATGGTAGTGAGGCAAACATAACCAAGAGAAGGAGAGAAGACAGACAGATCAGAATGGCCTCATCAATCACCTGTCTCAGTTTGTCATTTCTTTGAACGTGCATTATTTTGTTCTCCATGCCATTGTAGCAAAGTTGCCATGATTTATTTACAGTACATATTCTTTTGTTATGATTTGTGGCAATGTTATGTAGTCGTTATTTACTTTGACCTTTGTTGAGGTTTATCTGCTGCTTTTTTTGGTATTCCATGCTTATGATTGAGTATTGTGATTAATACGTACATTGATATACAGATTTGTTTAAAGTTGTTTGCATGGGATGGGGTTCTGAGTTAGGATGTAGAATACAAAGAAACTCACAGACAAATAGCATACAGCTGATCAAAGTACTAAATGTAGAATCTGCCTTACAAAACAATAACATGTGTACTGAGAATGTACATTCAACTTGAAAAACTAGAGTGAATATACCACTTGTTAGTAGATGTGGGGGAGTGAGCTGAGGACCTTGTTAACCTGGCAGGAGTAAAAGGCTGTTAGTTCTTCCCTTACATGTGTTTATGATCCTATGGCAAGAGAAGGCTATTGGCGACACACATGGCTTGAAGAGAGTCAAGAGATTTCGTAATGGATCTTAATTGACTTGGTTATATTAAGTAGGATATGAAGATGTATCATGTATTTATCAATTACTTACCTTCGTTGCAAGAGATGCTGTGGTATGTCTGTATGATTACTGTGTTATATCAGTGTTGTTGGTGTTTTATTGATAAGGAAAGTAAACAGTATGAAGTATTATCATGCAATATTGTAATGTGTAAATAATGTGACATGTACTTTAAATTTACTGTTGTTGAATGCAGCGAGTGTATGTATGTATGTAGAGGCTTGACTTTTCTATTTTCTTCTTTTTTTCCAAATGAATGCATTGTGTTGAGGATGGTTGGTATGTCATAGTGTGTGTGTGTGTGTGTGTGTGTGTGTGTGTGTGTGTGTGTGTGTGTGTCTGTGTCTGTGTCTGTGTCTGTATGCGTGTGCGTGTGAGTAACAGAGAGAGCGAGGCAGTGTCCATTGTGGTAAGTGTGTGTCTGTACTTTGCAGGCCATCAAGGAGCCTGAGGGTGATGAGCACACCATTGTGACTGTTGAGAACCCGGCAGCCGTCACTACTGAGGAAAACAACTTTGCTTATGAGGTGAAGGTGAGACAAGAGTGTACGCATGCACACACTGGGATAGCATTTTTATTGATTCATTTCATCTAGGGGTACGGACAGTGTGTAATTCTGTGTTGTACGTGAAAGCTGGTTGTGTTGTGTGTAGTATGCTTGTATGAGTACTGTATGCATTTGTTTTCATTATTAGGGTCCACACTGTTGATGAAGGGGATTGCTATGGCTAAAAATTGTGTTTGTCATATTTTATTTTAATCAGTTCATACCAAATATTTTATGCATTCATGTTTTGTGTAACAAGTTTTTATTAAGGAGACAAAAAATACTTATTTAAACTAATACACAAAACATTATTTTTCTGGAACTGAGTACTATTTTTATATAGATAGTGTAGCCTTTTCTATTGTGTAGTGGGCAGTGATCTATTTTAAAAGGCAACCTTTATGTTCTGATTGCTTTGTTCCCCAAGTGTGGACATTGCTAAGCATGTTCAGTGTGGGGAACAGGGTGGGATAACATCCATGTCTTCTTGGGTAACCTACCACTGCCTCTTCTGTCTTTGTTGGCATCTGAGCAGCACCTCTGCTTACCTCAGGAGCAGTACTACTTTGACGAATCAGCATTTCTGGAGGAGGAGGATGAAGAGCCTGATGATGATGACGATGACACATACTCCACACGTGCCGTCCCCACCAGAAAGAGGAAAAAGCCCCCAAAGCTGCCCAAGCCTGTTAAAGTGAAGGTAGTTTGTCAATTTGTTGTTGGTGTTACTACTCCTTACCTTTCTGATTGAGGTGGATCATTGTTTATTGATTCTTGAAGCTATACATAAACTTATTGTGTCCTTTGTATTGATTCATGAATGAAGAATTCTTATTTACTGATCAAACTTTACAGAATTGACCTGAAAACATTTATCAGTTGATTTTCCTCTCATTTTTATTCTTTACTGTTTCCCAAATTTATTTTACATATTGACAATCACCTAACAGTAATTTCTTCACTCCAGGATAGTATTGTTCATGCTGCATGACAATGAAAACCATTTGATTGTTTCTGATAATATTTATTAGTTATTTACCTTTGTCCATTTGAAAGCACTGTCGGATGCACTCATTCATTGAGGTTGAGTTCACCAGAGTAACAATATTGCAGGTTTCTTTGTTGCTTCTTCACCTTTATTTGTTTACACTGAACATCACCTCTGTCAACAAAGTGTAGTAGATAGTTGAGATGAGGTATAAAAACACACACACACACACACACACACACACACACACACACACACACACACACTTACCTCCAGAAATATTTCATTACCTTCACTGGAAAAAGAAGAAATTGACAGGTATCTGCATCCTTTCATTCAGACCCCAAGTGGGCGGGGACGAGGCCGCAAGAAGGACACCCAGCCTAAGGTGACGGCAGAGGGAGAGGAGGAGACACCAGGAAAGCCCTACGAGTGCCAACGTAAGTGCCATTCCCTGTTGTTGTGCCTTGTTGAGGGGAAGACCTTTTATCTCCAAACTCTTTGGCTAAAATTTTGGTTTTGTTGTGCCCTCCTGGGGTCCCAGTTCCATTTCCTTCCTTTAAATCTGAGCCCCTTGCTGGCTACAGTGTGTCTGCCAGATGACGTGCAACTCATGTGTGCTGAATTATGCTTTTTGTTGTTCATCGCACATGTTGTTCCCCCTTACCTATGCATGTAATAATGTAAACTTTAATACTCCAAAATTTTACCTTTGATTGCTTTTAAGGCAAAATGACAAAATAGTATACTAAAGTCCCTGCATATGTGACTGTGGTTGTCACATCCTGTATGTAATGCTGGAAACTGAAGTGTGTGCACCCTGTGCACCATATTGAATACGTATATGTTTATGTAGATACTATTGATTAGAGCAAAACATTATGTGGAATACACAAATGGATTCAGTGTTTGTCCTCAGCATCAGAGTTTTTTCTTTTTTCCTTATCCCTTTCCCTCTATTTCTTTATCTATCTACATATATTCTAGGCTGGTATCCAGTGTATCAGAGAATCACCAAGACTAGTGATTTGTCTCTAATCCTTGTCTCATCATAAGGTCAGGCCAAAAAGTTTCTACTTATCTGACTCATCCTTTTCTCTTGTTTCTTATGATATCCACTGGGGTATGAGGGGCAGCTGAAAGTTGTGAGACTGTTCCTGTTGGCAAGAAAACAAGCAGGACTTTACATTGTCATTACGAAGACATGTGTTACATTTTTGTGAACATATTCACTAGTGATTTCAAAATGAAAATATCAGATTCAGTGTAGTAGTTACACCACATTGCAGAATTACACAAATGTGCAATTCAAATGTGAAGGACTTGTGCTTCTTTCTAATTTGCTAGAAAATATTAGCTTATTCTTCCAGCTCATACATAGATAGTTAAAATGTGTCAGTGGTGAATTCATCGATGCAGGGACTCTGGTCTGTTACTGTCTGATTTAATCCATATTTGATCCTTGCTGCAGCAGAAGCCATCATTTATTCCCTTCCTGTTTCTTCTAATCCTTTCTTTCTTCCTTTTCCTATTCAATACCTAAGCAGTCTTGCTATTACTCTTCCAGCCACTTCATCTAGCATAGTCATCTACACTCGTCAATAACTTTTGTTTATGTAAATCTTTTTCACATTCTCACTTCTGTTTCCTTCTATTGGGGATACGTAAAACATTTATAAAGCAGCCTCACTATGTAAGAAAAGGTGAACTTAATGACATGATAGATAGGTAACTGAGTGATTCCAGTTTTCTTCAGAATTATTGTGCAGTCATGAAGTTATAATGTGTTTTCTTTGGAAAAAAGTTTTGATGGTCGTGATGCATGAGTAACAATTATTTAGACTTTATAGCTGTGAGGTGCAGTGATTGATTTCAGTTAATAATGCAAAATGTTTCCATGTGAGGGCCAGTAGCTATGCACCGGCCAGAGGCTCGTTGTTGGCCGGGAGGGAACCACACTACTGTAATATTTCAGTGGCCAACAAACCAAGACTGCAGCGTGATGGCTGCTAGAATGTTGTTGGTTTTGACTTACAGTGTGTGGCGCTCGGTACAAGACGAGGCAGGGCTTGTCCTACCATCTCTCGCACACACACAAAGGGGGCAGGGCTAACTCCGGGGGCGGGCGCTCCCGGGGGGGCGGCAACAGCAACAACAACACTCCAAGTGCCCATCCCAGGGCTGATCCAGCCAGCTACCAGCCCCAGGCCTTCCAAACTGATGCTCTGGCTGGCCTGGCAGAATTTCAGGACAGTTACCTTGGCTACCTGTCGGCTGGTCAAGACGCCTCACCCACGGGTATGCCCTCTCCCCCTTGTCTTCGGCCCTGTCTGTGCTTGCTGCCACATGCCCCCAGCCTGAATGCTTGTTGCTATGTCTCAGAGGTAGATCATTCAATTACCTTGTCATTCAGCAGACAAGTAGCTAAATATAGCTGTTCAGAAGCAGAGACAGTAAGAGTGGTGTGTGTCATGCTGGGTCTGCTTCTTGGATATGGCCAAAGCTGGGGGCTGCTGGAGCAGGTTCTCAGCTTTGTTTGTTGTGCTGTGAAAGCTTTCCTTATAAGAAGCTTTGTAGTTAGTACTCACCCACCTCTGCTGCTACTCACCCCTTATGCAGGTGTTCTGCCCTGCAGTACCTCACAATGCTGCCTCGCTGGCAGTGAGGAATGTGTCCGTTCTGTGCGAATGAGTAAAGTGTGGTGACTTTTTTTCAGCACACTGGATCAAAACAGTAAGCATTTGTTATTATGATGAGAGATATGACTGAAAGCTCTAGTTGGGATTTTCATTATGTTGATGTGTGCTAACAAATATGGATTTATTTGTTTGAATTGAGATATTATTTTGTTTAACTGACATTTTTTGTGGTTCTGAATTTTGTTAGTTTGCTTTGTTGAATGTCACATTTTAAGAAACATTTTCTCAGTTTTCTTATATATTATTTTGTTATCTAATAAGACCTTTAAGTATTCATTTAGTTTAATTTTCTCTCAAAAAATGTGTGACTCAGAAAATCAACAGATTGGACAAGTAAACAGTTTAGGAACCTTGTTATATACGACGAGGATGAAGATGAGGAGGAAGCTGCTGGACATGCCTATTGTAGCACAAAAACATGTTCTTTGTTTTTATCAAATGTTTCAAATTTCAATGATTGATTAAGTTATTTCTTTTGACAACATTCCATGTTGATTGTAGTTGAAACATTATGTAGACAGTTCTTCAGAAGTGTGTGTAGCTTCATCCTTTGTTATTTTAGGGACGTGAGAGTTTGTGATGGGTACAGTTTGTCATGTGGTGCTTGAATCTTTCTGCTGACAAGCCTAACTCAACTGCTGCTTAACTGCTGTGGTCTCCTCATAGTGAAACACTCCTGCTCACCTCACTCCTGCTGCATTTTTTCTCTTTTTTTTCTTTTTTGATGTCTTATATCTGTAGCTTTCACATGTTTGGTTATCATATGGCACCTGCATGATTCACCATTACGCACACACACACATACACTCACACACCTTTTGCACTGTATCATGTTAACCTTTGAAAAAATAACACAATTCTGTAGATTAATAGAAACGGAAACTGAACAGTTTCTTATTGCTAATGAGTGTCAGTTTGTAAGAATCTTGATAATTGCCATGTTTGTCAGGATGTAAGATGCACTCCTGCTTCATACTCTTCTTTTAGTGGAAATATCTTGATTTGTGAATATTGGGTGTCAGGTGGTGTTTCACAATTTGTCTTGGAAGAATGCATCTTATATGTTGTCAAATGTGGTGGATTTTGTGTAAGGGAAGAAAAAAATTTGTAGTTGAACTTGAAGTGAAATATCAGACCGCAAAGTTTCGTGAATGTATAGAAATACTTCCATTATTTTCACTCGAGTGAGATTAATAACACACAGACCACACTCAACTTTTTGTTACTGCTTCTTTAACATGATTTTATTGTGGCTGACTACTTACCTGCAATTATATCTATTTATTGCTGTAATGTTGCTGTTTTAACAATTTGAGGAGTAGATTGTAACCATAATTATAATTCATAAGAGATACCTACATGTGATATTTGTGTATGTTACATTATTTACTGATTAACTTTTTACGTACAAGTATATTTGCTTTTTATTGTTTAGATTAAGATGTGTTTGTTGATTCTACTTGTATTCTCTAATGTCCTGCTTGTCAATAAGCTACAAGTGGATTGCCTTTTACAAATGAGTCATGTTCCTTCATTGTAAATTTAGTATTCATGAATCTTTATTAGCTGTAGATTTGCTTTTCAGTTTAATGAATTTTTTATTTATAAAGTTCGTTATATTGATATATTTATCTACCGATTTCAATTTTCCATTTATAAATCAAAACAGATGCCTAATTTCATATAGTTAACACATGAAAAGTATGCAAATTGAATGTTTGTAAACTGCAACTCACCTCTAATGCTATTATCAGTGAAACTGCCACTCTGATTACTGCTGCACACTGACAGACAACCACAACAGTCACACCAGTCACTGGAGACACTCACAGCATGCACTCATGACTCAGGTCAGCATAAGTCTCATGACACTGTGTAGCGCCAGGTAGTGAGGCAGCTGTGTGTTGCAGGCCAGGGTGGGTCCGGCACTACTAGCACCGCCAGCAGTAGACGGTCCAGTGGGGGCGGCCTAGTTGGGGCAGGGGTGCCTGTGCTGGGGGGCAACAACTCTCCGGTGGCCTCCAGGGGTGGCAAGGTTCCCACCTCCACCGTCTGGTCCAGTCTGGCCAGTGTGGAGTCGGCTGCCTCCCTGGTGACCTCCACCCCTGCCCCGGTGGTCACCCCAACCCCTGAGCCACAGCTGAGGGAGTCGAGCCCTGCTGGTCTGACTCATCATGACCCAGAACAGCAGGTGGGTGTGTGTGGTGGTGGTGAGTGCAAGGAGGTGGTGGTAGAGGGTGTGTACATGTACAACCATTACATGTGTCATTGCCTTACTCTTGAACTTGCTGACATGTTATATCATTTCATTACTGTGCTATTTTCTTCTAGTTTGCTATACTAAAACCCATTCCTTAAAGATTGTTCTGCACTTGTAAATATTTAACACTCTAAAAGACAAACAGACAAAGACAGAGACAGAGGGGGAGAGAGAGAGAGAGAGAGAGAGAGAGAGAGAGAGAGAGAGAGAGAGAGAGAGAGAGAGAGAGAGAGAGAGAGAGAGAGAGAGAGAGAAAGCATAATCCTGACAGCTAACTAGCACTTGGTAAAGATTAGAACACCAGGAAAAGAGAGAGAGTCCCACAAAACATATTACCAGAGATCCACACAAAATATGCACAAAATAAAACAAAGTATGAACAGGAAGGATGAAACCTCCCACATTAACACACCACATGACCTCAGCTTGGTGTGGCTCCGATGCCGGCCCCGCCACACCCCCCAAAGTCCAGTGGAGTGGAAAAGGGCCGAGCTCAGCCGAGTCCTTACTGCGACTTCTGCCTCGGGGACACGTCACTCAACAAGAAAACTGGGGAATCGGAGGAGCTCGTATCTTGCTCTGACTGTGGCCGCTCGGGTGAGAGTCTGTGGATGTGGATGTCCTCTTTTGTATTCCTTCATTCTGCAAGTTGCTAATTACACCATGATCCATGTGTGTTGTACAGCCAGTAGCCAGTGTTGATGTTGTTGTTGTCAGTCACTGTACGCTAGCTGATGGGCCTCTCCATGCCAGCCCACCCATCCCCTTTCCAGTAGCTGTGTTGGGGTAGATAATACCATTCTTCATTCACTTTCTGAGGGGAGACAGTACAGCTCCAGGTTTGCTCAGGGGCTCAAACACATTTTATTTTATATATTTTTTTATGAACTTACTCCCTTAGTTGTTGATTTTCTCTCAATATTTACTCTTCACAGTTGCCAAACATTCAGATGTCTCATTTTCATCATTCCAAAATTTTGTTTTTCTTCAGTTTCATGAATTTTGATCTAAGTTCGTAAAGTTCATCTGATTTTTACTACTTTTTTGGGCACAGTGTAGCTTGACCTGTTCTCTTCCTTACTATGACACAAAGTAGAACCACAGATAAAAGATGGATGTTTGTGCATACAGGTGTGTGTGTGGATGAGAGATAAGTGGTGTGTAGCACAGGATGTGTGTGAGGGCATGTGAAGGTGACCAAGTGTGGAAATATACATGCTGGAGAGGACATTTGTTGGGTTGAAATGTGTGTGTGTGTGTGTGTGTGTGTATAGTGTATATATGTATGCGTGTGTTGGACAGCATACATAAGGGTGTGCTTGAGCATGTATATATATACCTAAACACATAACTACAACATAACACACCCCATTACTGCCATGCATAACACAGCCTTTGGTCATGATCAGAGAACAAGCCAAGTCTCAAGTGCTGAATCCAACATACCAAGGCAGCAATGGTGCTAACTAGTGTACTGAGCCTCCCTGTGTAACTGGCACACTTTGCTATTTGGTTCTCAATCCCCCACTGCTCCTAGCCTCACCTGGCACCTGTCTCTCTTCCCCTTTTTAAGCTCAGCAAACACTGGTCCAGGTGTCTGCAACTTAAATTCATTCATTGATTTTATACCTTAGTCAAAAATGCTGTTGTTGCTTTAGAATTTTATTTGGGAAACATTGAAGAAAAATTTCCAATTTCCCCATGTCAGTTTTTTTTTTATCTTAATGTGCAATAAGAATTCTAATTCTTTTTCTTCACCATTCAATCCTTTGACTCTCCACACCCCCACCATGATACAAATCAACGTAAGTTACTCCTCAAAATTTCCTTTGCCAGTGAATTCTTTCCCTTTTGTTGGCTGTGCTGTTTATTTCCTGTCTTTCTGCCTCTTGTTCCTGGGTTATGCTTTTGTGCTCTTCATCTCTTGTCTCCTTAGTTACTTCACCCTTCTTAATAAATGACATTTTGATGTTTTTTCTTATGAGAATTATATATTAAATGAAATCATTAAATACTGATCTGTTTCATAGTAATTTAGTGTTATTAATACTATCCCCAGATGTCAGGTGTCTATGTACATGCCCTCATTATTATCAACATTTTAATTTCCAAGATGCATGCCCACCAAAGCTGTAGATATACTGAAGATACAGGTAGAACAGAAGATTATCACATCACTATGGTTTTTATTCTAGAAGGAAGTTATTGCAGTGTCAGGCTGTTATATGAGGAGGATTAGCATTTTCTTTACTCTGTCTTGAGCTTAGGTGTGAGTGGATCACTTGGGATCATGTAGGTAGCAGTCTGTTGTGATGTAATAGATTTAGTGATGCATTATTATTTCAGGATTTCCTGTGTTGTAACTCAATAACTAACATTTCATGGACATAATTTGTGTGTGTGTGTGTGTGTATGTGTATATGGAAGGATTTCAGTAAATGAGTGTGTGTATGTACTTGTACGTGACATGCATGTGGTGTGTGTGTGTGTGTGTGTGTGTGTGTGTGTGTGTGTGTGTGTGTGTGTGCGTGTGTGTGCGTGCGTGCATGTGTGCGTGTTTGTGTGCATGCATGTGTGTGTGTGCTTTCAACTAACTTAACATTAAATAACATGATCTTTGAGCTGTGTCTTATATGGAAGGACATAGCATAGTTGAGTGTTTCAGTCAATATAACATTTATCTTCCATTCTGTCAAACCTCTCTTATATGTTAGTTTGTCAATGTGATGCTCATTCATCATTTACAGAGTGAATAGACTAGTATAGATTTCCATACACTATATGTATGTTACTGACACATTAATAGATGGTAACTGATGCCTGATAGCTGTTAGTACAAAGCAGAAGCATCTGGGGGGAGGGAATGATGTCTGGGGACAGCCAGGCAGGGCAGGGGTAGGCTGGGGTCTGTGTCTGTGTGGGGGCTGACACCAAGGTTTTGCCGCAGGACACCCAACCTGCCTCCAGTTCACCGCTCATATGATGATCTCAGTGAGGCAGTACAGATGGCAGTGCATTGAGTGTAAATGCTGCACCCTCTGTGGCACTTCAGAGAATGATGTAAGTTTGGGACTCCTGTGCTGATGAGAGTTGGTCCAAACTTTGCAATGTTTGTGACACTTGTAGTCATGTTTTGTTGTTGTTGTTGTGCACCTTTCCAGAGGCTTTTGTCTGTGCTTTCCCATAAGTCCTCTCAATGTACAAAAAGTTATCATGCATGCTGCCAGTAAACACATTAAACTTGAATTCTGGCAGAGTCTCAATTTGAACTTCATTGGCATAATTTGTCAGTCTTAAGCACTGTTGTTGTCCACTATTATAACACTTATCTCTGCTGCTTGAGTGTAGGGATATGTGTGTATTGGAGTTTTGTTGCAGAATTTGTAACAGTGACAATATTTGACAGGATCAGCTTCTCTTCTGTGATGACTGTGACCGAGGCTACCACCTGTACTGCCTGCGGCCTCCCCTGCAGGAGCCGCCTGAGGGTGAGTGGTCCTGTGACCTCTGCCTGCAGCAGTTCCACACTAAGTGAAGCTACTGGTGACTGAGCCACAGGCACCAAGCATTGCCGTGAAGAGGACCAGTGTGTTGCTCTCAACCTGGCCTAGCTAGAGTTAAGTTCTGACATTTGCTATTAAAAATTAAGGTTTTTAAAGTTTAAGCTTGATAGTAATTCATTTTATGGTGTGGAAATGAATAATGTTACAAATAAGAGATACATGCACTTTAAATATTTCTTTGTAAGAAATTTCAGCCCTGCAAGACTCCATAGTCTTTCAATATAGTGATCTGAATGAGAATTGTAGCAGTAAGAGAAGAGAGTTTTGTCTTGCATGACTGCCTCTTCAGGGTGTGTTGTGCTGCTGCCCACAACACAGTCTTCCCTGTGTCTCCATGTGGCCTGGAGACGTGCTGTTCACTCTCATCACAGTGTTTGGTGATGCACACCAATTGGCTATGGTAGTCAGTCAGTCAGTCAGTCAGTCAGTCAGTCTGTCTGTCTTTCTGCATAATCATAAAATTTATGTCTGCATGTCATTTATGGTGCAGTATTTATTTCTGAGAAAGTGAGAGCTTTTATCAATTTTTAAAGCTATTTATAAAGTTGATTTCATTCACATAGCCATTTTTCAGTCTGATAGCCAGTCAGCTCACTTGAAACCTGTTCTGTGACTGCCACAAAACATTAGTGTTGTGCCGAACAGGTCACAGATAAGAGACCTATTTTTTGTTTATTTGCTCATAATCTCAGCGGTATCTGGTGCAATTTCGTGATATACTTGTCTGAGCGTGTTTTTGAGATGCTCCGAATTACCGTAGTGTGTGATTATGTCTCAGAGAGTGTTGATGCTGCTGTACCTTTACTGATATGTGCAGCATGCTGAGTGTCTCTTAGTGAGTGTGTGGAAGACCTTCATTTTTCCCCACCTGGCTTAGTGTTCTTTTGGACAGAGCCTTACAGATTTTAAGCAATATTTTTTCTGACAATTTTCAAGACAGTTGCAAAAAGTTTTATGCTTAAAAATATTGTGGACAGGTGGGCTTATGAAGTCTTGTTTCAGAATAACATTGGACTTGAAGATGCTGAGGAAGAGACATGTAGTGTCAAAGATAAGAGTGAAGTTAGTACAAGAAATTAGGTCAGAAATACCCTTGTGTATCCATAGGTTTTCAGTAGCTTCTTTGGTGCAGAAATGCTGCCAGGAATTTCTGAATGATACTACCAATGCTTTAGGATTTTTTAAATTGTACATATATATCCACAAAGGCATATTAGATTATAGAGTTATTAGCCAGAGTTTAAGCTCTAATGCGAATGATGAAGCCTGGAGTGTTGTGTGTGATTGTAGCAGTGATGACGAGAGGCTGACGTGATGTGCTGGTGGTGAGGAGCAGTGTTGGGCTCCCCATTCACCAGGTGCACTAAGGAGGGAGGCGGCAGCATGCTTTAGTGTGAGAGAATGAAAGTCATGTTATTAAGAAAACTTAATGGTATCTTCAACATTTTAGCTTGATATTTTAGTTTGATTGTAATCTTACTGGAAATTAGAAGTGGCCTTTGTACTGCAGTGGAGAGGGTGGAGCTGCTGAGGAGAAAGTGTAATGTAGATAATGAACCAGCATGAATGTTTGACAAGTGTCTCTCAACTTTGATAAGGTTTGCATTCCTGGAGACATTATCAAAGTTGGGCTGTGACAAAACTGTTTAATATTTGTGTCTCCAAAGTCTGAGCAGTATAAGCATAACCACATTGTAAAGAATTGGTGTTGGGCTCCAAGTTTCATATTCAGTTAGTTCTACAAACAGTGTGTGGAACTTGAGTCTGTGAGAGCTGGCCAGTGAACCTTTGGATGAAAATGGTAATTGGCCGAGGACTCCTCTAAAACCTTGCCAAAATATTTCCTATAATACCTGATAAGGTATTGAATTAAATTATTTCTAGGAAAGTGTCACATTTTGAAAGATGAAGGTGGTGGTTAGCAAGTCAAATGGATGTTCTATGGTGATGCATCAACACTTCCCTGTTACAAGTGGTTTCCACACCTTGACACACCAATTGTATCAGTATGGTGTGTATATAGATTTATTCATTTATATGATAATAATAAATAAAAGTCAAGGAGGATGGACATGGTTTAGCTGTGGCTTGAGAATGATGAGATTACAGCAATTCATATGGCTGTTTGATATCAGTCATGAACTAGACAGTAAAAACCTGTGAAGTCATTCTGATGTTGCTGCTGTACTAATTTAGTGAGATGAATAGATGAGGTAAATAATCAAATATGAAATGACAGGAACACTGTATGAATGAAACTGATATTTTTGTGCAAAAGTCTGAGATGCTGTGAAACTGTGCATCATTATAGACCAAAGAAAAGTATTATGGCATAAAGATACAGTAGAAATTGTTAATCCTGGTCTTGAATCAATATTGGGGTAATGAACATGGAGGACAACACAGTAAGGAACTTTGAGTAACCCTGTGCTATGTTGTCCCAAGAGTGATGTTCCATACAGCATTATAAAGATACTGCTATTTTGTGTGTCATATATTTGTGTTAATCTAACTATACTTGCTGAGTGATGTAAAATCCAGGGACATTATAAAAAAAAGTTATGGTCAAGAAGTTTTCCTTATATATATATCAGTAATTACCATGAATTATTGAGTGTAGCTATATGCTAGTGTACTGCAGATACTCTACAATTATACTTACAGATGCAAATACACATAAACAGAAGAGAAAGTGACTTTCCTCACAGAAATTGTTCTCAGAGTTGTATAAGATGAAAACTCAGTACATAAGCAACCATAGATCCTGGTTGTCTTGGATCAGCCATATTTCACCCTTGCTGTTAGAGCTGCTTAAGAGTAAGAAGTTAAGGGATGCCCTAGCAGCCATCCTGGTAAGCTGTGGGATGGCAGGTTGAAGGTACAAACTATACAGTATGCTCTCATAAGGTTGTTGATAGTGTAGAACAATATTATGTAAGTTTGAATGGACACCAACAGACAGTCAACACAACCATTGTAAGTAGGACAGTTTTGTGTGCATCTCTTGCCACTTAGTCATTTTGGTTCAACAAGGAAAGTTTTTTTTTTGAGTGTGATTATCAGGTTTTTTGTTGATGGTGCTTGAAGTGATGAATGGTTCACACATAGGGTGTGAATGTGCTTGCTTGGATATCTGCCAACACATGGAATGAGTTCAGACTCTGATGAGTCAAAAGGCAAGGAATGTGTTTGATAATTAGTGAGAAGTTTGATGGAATGTGGACTGAAGTATGCATAGACTGAAAATGTGAAAAGTTATTGTGTATAATTGTGATTTGGTGTGGAAAGAGGATAAAGTCAGTGGATATGTATGTGGTGTTATGTGGTGCTTGACAAAAATTGGAGAGTGTTGCTGATGCATCTTACCTGGTGTAAGGAGTAATGGTGCCTGTACATGAAGGGGAGAGGAAAGCTGAAGAGATTAATATATATTGTGTGTATGTGTGCATGTTGGAGCGAAATATGGAAAAAAAGATGAGGTAATATTAGTCTTGTAAATTCATTCTTTGTGAAAGTGAGATCTTACGAAATTCAGGACCCAGTCGGCTAACTTGTACTAAAGAGAGTGAAGTCAGTCTTGGATAATGAATGATAAGTTAGGAGTTTTATGTTATTTATTTAGGATTTTATGAGAGTGACCAGAAGACCCTTGCATTGTCTTGAAATAAAGTACAGAAGATTGTGACAAATTGCTTATTGCAGAGGATAGAGAGGAAAATGTAGGGAGTCATCTAGGTGTGAGTAGCTTGTGTTAGAAGCGTTCCTCTCTCTCCACAGTGCTGGGAGGAAGGGAAAGGCAGACCAGGAATGAATTGATTTTGCTTACTGATTTGTTGTGTGTATGATGGCATGGAGAGATAAGCATAATTTTTTACTGTTTTTGTTGTGTAGAAACCGCATAATGTTTGGTAGACAGCCCAGCAAAGTAGTCTTTCTGTACAAGTTGACTCCCCTTTTGTTACAAAGGTGAAAGGAGGTTTGGCCAAGTGTGGGTGTGTTCTGTTCTGTGTTCAATATAACTGATGCCTGGTTTTATAAAGACATCATAGCTATATATATCCTTCTTGCTGTAGTTGTTATGATTTTACATTACTAAGTTGAAAGTGCATTGTTAGGCATGTTCTATATTCAATGGCCAAACAAGATATTTAACGACCAGACCAGGCAGGCTGTGGTGGTGTGTGTAGCCTCCAACCCTGACAGCCATAGTGCCCTGGTTGTTTGTCTGGTCTTAGTGTTGACATCCAGTTAGTTTGGATGCTTTACATTGTGCAATGATCATTAATGTTCCAGATGTGATGTGGGGGAGCTGTGGCCCTTCCATTGTGTGATGGCGGAGGGCCACAGTACGCCAAAAAAATGTATTTTTGTCATGATATTTAATTCCATGTTTATTGATATGAAGACGTTTATGTAGTATATATATCGTAGAAAGACTCTATTTGCTTTCAGTTTTTGTCATTAGCTTAAGTTCTAGACAGCAGAATATGCAGTCATTGTCACCAAGGATGCATGTGCAGCAGTGCTTCCCAACACCAGCAGGAGAGGCATGCTGTCACACCAGCCAGACCACAAGTGGACTTACCATTGAAGTACAACTTTACTATTTTTGGAGATGTCACTGTTCAAGCTACTGTGTGGACGTTTTGCTGATATTAAGCATTCTAAATTTTCCATATTTAAGGTGTGAATAGTATATTAACTTTAATGTTTTCATTCAATTTACAATTTGTATGTTAAATTAAATGTTATTGTTGATAAGGTTAACATTTCTAGTTGAGGCTTCAGATCCTATATGCCTTCATTAATTATTGATGTATTCTGCTGTTAAGAACTATAGCTCAGGACATGTTGTTAATTTTTGTTGTATTTTATGAATCTTCCAAGGTGTTACTCACCCCAAAAGGGTATGTGGTTTGTTCCTTCCTTGATGAGGAGAGAGGGAATTCCAGAAAATTGTAGAGATGTTAACCATGACCATTGGTGTACAACCACTTCTTTGTATGATAATGTACTTTCAAGAATAATTATATACATTTTTCCAGTAATCAAAAGAAATGCTTATGTAATATTGAAGCATCATCACTTATTGGCTGGTAATGCTTCTCCACAGACCCAGGGTGACACACCTTATTCCTTCTTTTTCTTTTGTCTTATTGAGGAATGTTGAAATTTTATTGTCTTTCTCAATATGTTTCTGGCTCCCAATTGTTGCAATAGAAGTGAATTCAACACACAAGTTGAATGACACAAGGCTCGTGTACTGGAATCTTCAAGTTTTCATGTCTTTTTGCAAACCAATTAACAGGCACCACAGCACTATAACTCTTAAGCTTTGATTGTAGTTAGACCCATAAGTGAAGCCTCAGCCACAGTGTCCACAACTGTTACTGTTACAGGCAGTCGTGTAGGTTATGAAAGCAAGGGTCACTTGTCCACTGCACCAACACTGTTCCTCACTCATCACTACATACCTGCTTAAATAACACTATAATACTCCATTTGATTTTTTCAGTGGAAAAGTACAAAACCAAGGCAGTAACTTGTAAGTTTTAAACATATTTTTCTTAACCTTGGTTTTCAAGCAGTGTATGAAATTTCAATCTTGTTTAACAGATTTATATTAGTGTTCAGAGTGAGTGTGTGTGTGCACCTTATTCAATTATGCTTTAAAACCCCCTGCAATGTATACCAGGATAATTAAGTAGTGATTTGAGTGAAGCAAGTAGTGTTGGTAGAGTTCTTGTTGGTCAAGTGACCCATTGCTTGAATTTATCACCTGTACACATTGCTTTCTTTAATGTTTCATCTTGGAGTAAGGAACTGCTGCCTCAATCCACCACAGTACTGATCTTTTACAAGTCATCAGTCAACCATCTCTTACAAGTTGCCACCCAGCTGTCTCACTCTTGCCCTTACCTAAAGAAATAGTCCTGGACCCAGCAATACTTACATAGAGACCTATGCCAATACTTCAAGACCCGCTTTGTTATATCATATAGAAAGTACTGTGAAACAATTTCTAAATAATATGTTGCTATGAACAGAGTAGGGGTTTTTTCTCCATTTGTTCTTTTAGTCAGTGTAGACATGCCAAATGTTAATTTATCAACAGTAAGATAGTACAGCTGGTTCCTTGTTCCAACCAATCTGACCCCAGCCACCTCTCTGCCTCCCCTAAAGGGCTGCTGTGGTTCTGAGCCATCAGTGGCCAAGATGTGGCCTTGAGAGCAGCCTTTGGGGTGAGGCTCAGAGACTCTGCTTATGAGAGAAAAAAATTACTTCCTGGCTATTTTAGTTCTTGTTCATGGAAATTGTGCAGCGTCATAATTGTTGATGTAATGATAATAAAAATCATCTGTAATTTTGAAATGTTTGTGTTTCCCAGACTGCAAAGAATTATACAAGTGTGTGATGGTTGTGATGCCAAGCTGGGGAAGCAATGATGCACTCATGCTGTAATAGCAAATCCTTTGGATCTAGTCAAATAATACTTCAAATCTATGAATACATACATATATTTTGACTCTTGTCTACTATCAAAATAAAAATTACATAACTGTTTTTAACTAAGATTAACTAAGTCTATCTCATAACTGGTTAGTGCACAGAGATCTATAAAATTATTATCTCTATATATGTATTAGGTTGAGATCCTCTTAAAAAGGAGCAACCCATGCAAGGTGTCACACTGCCCCAGTGTGAATAAAATGGCAAAGGAATCCCTCATTCTTATGGTTCCTCCAACCAGTCTTTTGTAATCTATTAATATAACAGACTCTCATCCCCTTAAAGAGGAAGAGCCACAATGTGGCATGTATGTGCGCCCACACACGCACACAAGGGAAACAGAATGCCAGTTCTCTTAGCCTAACCACAGATTTGGACGTCAATATTGTCAGAGAATGGAAAGGAGTCTTGGATAAGTAGTGGACAGATGGAGAAGGGTATTGCCAAGAGCTTAGAGATAGCCTGGTTGTCATGTTGTCTTACATGGTCTTATTCATGTTCACTTTATCCCAAGGCATCTAGGGAAGCAACGATGAAATGTACTGCTTGTGTCTCGTTCTGTTGGGTAATTACAAGTTACTGAGGGAAAGATTCTTGACTCTCTATTCTAGCTTCTTTGAGTAATCTTTTACATCAGACAATGTACACAAATGTGGACTCTAATCTGTTACATCTCAGGGTCACAAAACACACACAAGCCAACCAAGCAGTAATACTGACCACTCTCTGTGGATCATCCTGTGACACATAAATACACAACATGAAAACATCTACGAGTTCAGCATGTCCCCAACTTTTTGGTGAAATTCTTTAAGCTTTATCCTCGTAGTTTCATCCATTTGATCTACATTCAGTTTTTTTATCCAGTCCTGCAAGAGGAAAATAATTACATCAATTAGATATAGACTTAATAATACTTGCAATTAAAAACCATATAAGAACAGCAAAAGGAAGACATAATCCATCAATAAATAAGGAATAAAACAATAACCAGTAACACTCTAGGAAAATAACTTATTTGCAGATAATTCCAACATTCTCACCTCAACATTTTCCTCAATTATGGGTTGAGGGGAGACCTGTAGTGGTGAGCCTCTGAGAGAGATAGCAACCTCTCCCAGATGTGGCTTCCTCTTGATAGTGTTCAACGGCAGTGGGGTGCGGGGGTCAAACTTGGGCGTGATGAACAGGTGGGAGGAGAAATTTGCAGGAATGCCATTGTTCATGGGTGTGGCTTGTGGCTCCTGGAGGGGAAATGACAATCATCATTTTCACTAGTGCTGCTATCCCTTTCTGTACTTTATAATCAGTAACATGAGTAAACAAAGACATGAGAGAGTTAAATATACACTTGATACTGACCAGAGCCTTGGTGCGTTGTGGTCTTGTACTTGGGGGCGGCATATTTTCATTCTGGCTGGTGGCTAAGATCGCTTTATTTCGAGTCCTCTGTGATGCTGTTGGGTACAACGGCATCAGCATTAATCTCATTTCATTACGTGAAATATGTCTGACAGTAAAATTCCAAAGATTGTGACTCTGCAAGCTAAAAACCTACTTCTTGTTGCTGTTGGGGGTGGTAATAAAGCCACATCTTCATTATCCGACTGTTCTGGTTGCTTCTTTTGGGGTTTCCGTCCTCGCTTCTTGGCAACTGACTGAAGCACGCTGTCCGCAGAACTGATTATGTCGATCACACTGTCTTTTACTGCGCTGGTTGGTTTGGCATTGTCCTGTTGAAATATATGTTGTAACTTGCACAATTGTAGAGATGTTGAATATTAGATTGTAAAAGAGAGAGAGAGAGAGAGAGAGAGAGAGAGAGAGAGAGAGAGAGAGAGAGAGAGAGAGAGAGAGAGAGAGAGAGAGAGAGAGAGCTCACCTGTTGTATGTAGTCTACCCATAGCTGGTTGCGCACGGCCTCTGGGTAAGACATGAGGTCCATTTTAAAAAACTGGTAGATATTCTCTTGAATGATTTGTATTTCTGCTTCCATCTTTTTTATTCGTGTCTCCACTGGAAAGATAAAAACATAGTTATTAAGATAAAACAATGCATATTTATCACTGATAATGAGTTGAGTTATGAGTGGGAATGCTATATTTTAAGCTACAAAATACTTCAGAATAAAAATTTAATAATTTAAAATACTGTAATAAAGGATGTAGGTATGATGCAATTGGATCAAAACTAAAAAATACTTGATAATTCATCATATATATATATATAGTTTTTTTTATTCTTTATTAGAACATACACTGGGATTACCATTACAGAACAAGATTTGGCATCAGTAAACATAAAAAAAGAAGATAAAACTACAAGATTCAAGACTACATTTTCCTCTATAACACAAAAGATGCAAGACAAGACACAAACCAAAGAAAAAAAGTTGTGATAGGAGAAGAAAACATTCAAAGACAACAATAGCAATACATATCAATCTCCCCAGCAATAATTACCCTCAAAATCAAAGTCCCTCAGTAGCAGTCTCAACTTCTCCTTGCGCTTGTCCTGATGCATCTCGGCCTCAGTGATTGACTCATCTGGCAATGTGGGGAGGGCCCGGCTTGGCACACGTGAGGCCTTCCTTCGGGGCATGGCGGTGGTCAGGGTTGGTCTTCCACTGGCCTAAGGAAAGAAACCTCAAAATGTAATTCTTTTTTTCATATAAGAAAAACTTTGACCTAGAGAGTGAGAGGAGAATTCATTAAGTTGTTATTCACTTGAGATAAAAAAAAAAGAAAAGAATCTTTTAAATTAGAGCATATCTTAAAAGTTCCAGTTTACCAGAACAATAAATACTACACCTTAAAATCACTGGGATAAGTATCACTAGCAACTTTGTCCTCCTCTTTTTCACTCTTATTCAATTTACTAATGCAAGAGCTAACCAATATCTAATTTTTCAGTCAATCTGGGACTTTTTGACTGTTTCTGCTTCTCTTTCCTGTTGCAGCCTGGACAATTTATAAAGGAGTACTAAGACAAAATCAGTCCACTTTTTGTAACACTACAATGATCATCTTGAGGTCTTTATTCTCTCTCAAGAAAAGGACGACAGAGCAACATTAGGACACGAGCCATCACCAGAGTAGTGACACTTGTACACCACTCATTTACAAGGATTGAAGTGCGTCTGTTCAATGCTGTACTAAAGACAGGGAACTGAGAGGAGTAGTAACTGACTCCTTCAAGTGTCAGCTGGACAGATAGTTGGCATCAGTACCCCAACCCCAGACTACCTCACGACACCAATTCTTTGACTTACACACCACCATAGAACCCCACATGCCCGGCCACAACGAAGCCACACATTAGCTGCTCCGCCGAGGTGATATTGTCCAAAGAAAAACGTCTAGACATTCAAGTAAAGTAACCATTCATAACGAAGGAAGACAGTACTCATTACATTATCCCCTCAATTCTTCCCTTCACATGTTGCCTGTCTCACCTGCCACACGGGAACCACGACTACTGACGGGTGGAAGGCGCTACGAGATCCAGGGTGGTGAATTAAGGCACAAATCTGATCCACAGGAGAATGACCTCCACTCCTTCGCGCCTCTCAGGTTTGTTTTGAATCGGTGACGCTAAACAAGTGAGGCGCGAGTTACTTGCCTGCCTCAGCCCCAACCAAGGATTCTAATTATAATATCCTTGGCCCCAGTGACACTCCCACTCCCATGATGGACTGCAATGTGTGGAAAGTGAATGGTGGAACGAGTAATATGGACGTGGAAATGGGAATGAAGCAAGAATATAAGGATGATAACAGAAATCTCTCTCTCTCTCTCTCTCTCTCTCTCTCTCTCTCTCTCTCTCTCTCTCTCTCTCTCTCTCTCTCTCTCTCTCTCTCTCTCTCTCTCTCTCTCTCTCTCTCTTTCAAGTTTGTAGGACGAGAAAGTTCGTAATTTTTGAGGTAGCCTACGTATGAAATTCGTAAGTCTTCAGTAAACCGCTTCTTCTTCTTCTTCTTCTTCTTCTTCTTCTTCTTCTTCTTCTTCTTCTTCTTCTTCTTCTTCTTCTTCTTCTTGTGATCTCTTCTGTTTTCTATCGTATGTAGGTCCTCCATCCCATTGGTGTTAGTTTCAGGTTCTTCCGCTATCTGCAGGAGGAGAGCAGAAAACACAACACAGGGAACTTGTATTCATTATCAATTCACCGTGCCCTCCACGCCGTCACCAGCAGGAATTCTTTCATTGCGTTTAAAATCCTTTCTACACTCCCACACTCCCATGATGGACTGAAATGCTCTACAGCGTGGAAAGCGAAAGGTGCGACGGACATGGAAATAAGAACGAAGCAAAATTATAACGAGATAACAACTCTCTCTCTCTCTCTCTCTCTCTCTCTCTCTCTCTCTCTCTCTCTCTCTCTCTCTCTTACTCATTCCCTCCCTCCATTTATCGTCGCATCCTGTGTTCTCCCTCCTCCCCTCCCTCA